>OY757014.1:149253414-149434390 GCA_963580285.1 Lucinisca nassula
ATATAGTAATTTTGAAAACGTTTTGCGCAGTTTATGATAACGATAGCCTTGTTTTAGAAGTTTATCTGATAAAATTCTGTTGCGATCATTAAAGTCATCAACATGACAGCAAGCTCTACCAAACGAATAAGCTGTGACATATAAACCCCATAAGACATAGCCTTAGGGACGTCACCATCCACGAAAGGAAAATTTACAATTCCAAAATTAAAATGATATTTTTTATAATAAATTTTGGAAGAGACAGTACCATTAGAAACAGTCAACAAGAGGGCCCAGAGGGCCCTATTTTGTTCACCTGAGTGTCACTGTCCCAAATACATTCTACAGGACTATGGCTTCTCTTCATATGACTATGTATGTTTACAGTTTGTTGAAAATATATATGATTTGGGATGACAGGCTGGAGGTTTAAGAACTGTGTTATACAGGCCTTTGGAGGAATGTGATGGTGCTCGGCAGTTTTTGGCTTATACTTCATACTCCGGGTCCTGAAATTCATCTACAAGCGCTATTCATGCCTTCTGTGTCGTTTACTTACACCACTTATCCCATTTTTGTCCAGAAATGAGCGAAATAAGCAGTCTTGCGGTATTTACTTACTTTACTTAGATTACTTATCAGTCATCATTATCAGATGAGTAAAGTAAATAAGCTGAGCTGAGGTTAAGTTCAACCTCTATAATCACTAGTATTGCATTCTGTGTCGTTTACTTATATTACTCATCATGAGCTAATAAAGCCGTCTTGCGGTAGTTTACTTACTTTACTTAGATTACTTACCCATCAATATTTTAGATAATTTACGTAAGTAAACTGAGTTGAGGTAAAAATTCCAGTTCCACCCAACGAAACAACAAGATACACAATATTTTGAGTGACCTGAGATTATAATATTGTTATATACCAAAATATCAAAGAACAGGCAATTATAATACATGTATAAGTACTCCTAGTAAACTAAGTAGTCATAGCTGTCAGTGTATTGACCTAAGTTACAACAGACAGGTCGGGTAAGTTGGATAAGTAAACTCAGTAGAATTAACTAGGTGAAATAAGTATCTACCATACAAGCAATATATCCCTTACCCAGGTAAGCTAAGTAAGCTAAGTAAGTTAAGTAAACTAAGTAAATAATCGAACTCTTACCGAATGGGAATAAGTGGGTTATGTAGGATAAGTAAACTAAGTAGAATGTCTTGTAACATAAGTCAAGTAAGTAACAGATCTAACAGCTACATTACCAATGCCAGTGTAAGTTAAGTAAGCTAAGTAGACTACATAGGTGACATGGTCCTTTGGAACAACAATGAGTAAGGTAAGTAGGATAAGTAAACCAAGTAACCTAAGTAGAATTATAAGTAACATAAGTAAGTAACTACTCCACCAGCTAAACTGCTCATACCTGAGTAAGTTAATTAAGCTAATTAAACTAAGTAAGCGGCAAAGTCTGTCCCAACGACGATGAGTAGGGTAAGTAGGATAAGTGAACTAAGTAACCTGAGTAGAATTCTAAGTAACGTAAGTAAGATAAGTAACTGTGCTACCAGCTATACCACCCTTAATACAGTAAGTTAGATAAGCTAAATAAACTAAGTAAGCGGCGAATTCCGTCCCAACGAGGATGAGTAGGGTAAGTAGGATAAGTAAACTAAGAAACCTAAGTAGAGTTCTAAGTAACATAAGTAACTACTCAACTAGCCACTCTACCCATACCAGAGTAAGCTAAGTAAACTAAGTAAGCAGCGAAGTCTGTGCCGAAGAGGATGAGTAGGGCAAGTAGGATAAGTAAACTAAGTAACCTGAGTAGAATTCTAAGTAACATAAGTAAGGTAAGTAACTACTCCACTAGCCACTCTACCCAGACCAGAGTAAGTTAAGTAAGCTAAGTAAACTAAGTAAGCAGCGAAGTCTGTACCGAAGAAGATGAGTAGGGCAGACTCGCTGCTTATTTAGTTTACTTAGCTTACTTAACTTACTGTGGTAAGGGTGGTATAGGTAGTAGGACGGTTACTTACCCTACTTACGTTACTAAGAATTCAACTTAGTTTACTTAGCTTACTTAACTTACTGTTGTAAGGGTGTTAGCTGGTAGGACAGTTACTTACCTTACTTACGTTACTTATAATTTTACTTAGTTTACTTATCCTACTTGCCATAGTCATCATTGTTCGGAGTGACAAGGTCGCCGACTTTGTTAACTTAGCTTACTCATCTTACTTTGGTAATGGTAGCTTTGCTGGTAGAGCTGTAACTTACCTTACTTATGTTACTTCGGTATTCTACTCAGGTTACTTAGTTTACTTATCCTACTTACCCTGCTTATCATCGTTGGGACAGACTTCGCCGCTTACTTAGTTTACTTAGCTTACTTAACTTACTCTGGTATTGGTAGCGTAGCTGATGGAGTATTTACTTATCTTACTTATGTTACTTAGAATTCAACTTAGGTTACTTAGTTTACTTATCCTACTTACCCTTCTCAACCCTGTTCGGAGTGACCATCATGCCTACTTTGTTTCTTTAGCTTACTTAACTTACTCTGGTATGGTAGGTGTAGCTGGTGGAGAGGTTACTTACATTACTTATGTTACTTATAAGTCTACTTAGGTTACTTACTTTACTTATCATTCTTACCCTGCGCATCCTTTTTCGAAGTGACCAGGACGCCTTCTTAGTTTACTTCGCTTACTTAACTTACTCTGGTATGGCTGTTGTAGCTGGTAGGTCATTTACGTATGTTTCGTAGAATTCTACTCAGGTTACTTAGTTCACTAACCCTACTCAGCTTACATATGCGCTGAGAACGAAACCACAATACTTACTTACTTCACTTATCTTACTTAACTTACTCTGGTGTCGCTGGTGTTACTGGTATATCAGTTACTTACAATACTCATGTTACTTACCTTACCTAACTTACTTATCCTACTTACACTGCTCATAGTCATGGATGAAATATATCACCTCAACGTAGGTTACTTATCTTACTTAGCTTACTCTTAGCATTGTTGGTATGGTAGTAGCTTTTGTCATAAGAGACATGCAAGGTTAGTTAGTTTACTTAGGTTACTTACGCTTATTCTTGTACTTATCCTGTTATCTCAAGATTGACTTTCGGTGGTTTGATTAGTCAACCTACATTACTTACGTTACTTAGCTTATCTTAAGAGTGAGGTTGATACATGTACCATCCTTGGCTAGCTGTACGCCTACTTGTGTTACTTATCCTACTTAGCTCATTTCCGTATTATAGTATCATGCTTCAGTGTTCTGGTCAGCAAATTTTGGTTATTTCTCTTAAAACTATGTAAAATCGTTCTTTTTTATCAATTAATTAGCTTATTGCACTTAAATTTATGTAGCATCGAGGGGCATAGTTTTTTTGACATCTACTTAATTTACTTATACTGCTGTAGTGCCAGGTTAGTAAACTGAGTAAACTCACTGAATACTGTAAACTTGCTTATTTTACTTATAGTGATGATGTGAAGATCAGTAACGTAAGTAAAATGAGTAAATGAGTAGAATTCAATTAACAGTGAAATCAGAGACTCAAGGACACCCCGGAACCTCTGTTAGCCTGACTTTCATTCTGTGTAACGTGTCCTGAATCTCATCTCTATTAGGGAGTTTATATGAAAGCCCTTGTACTATGTACTTCATACTCCGTGTCCTGAAATCTTAGACCTATAAATTTAGATAGAAACATTTGCAAGCATCAATTTTTAAAGCTTTGATTTACATGCACAGTTGCCCAAGTGAGATTTCAGGACACGGAGTATAAAGTACCTTCCCAGTTTTTGGGGCCTCTCAACCAATTAGTAATATGTCCGTTGAGGTCAGCTAACCTAACCACACTATTCCTGGGTAGGCTTACACCTAAGAGGTTAATCAGTAATAAATACACATACTTTTGCCAGAAACAGACAACTGTCCTTCTTAAATCAGCGGAAGTTGGGGAATGATGGTAAAAAATATTACATGATTAATTTCGTTGGAAGAACATGTGTGTAGCCGGATTGGGTCTAAAATCCGCTAGCTCTTGCTACTCAGTCAGACATGCTTCCAACCGTAAATGTTACTACGCTAAGCAGCCTGTCTCCACCTGTATGTCATAGGACACAGAAATGAATGTTGTGAGCCACTAAGTTTTGAGAAACTAGACAAAGCTGTGTACCAAATATCAAAGGCCTGAACATTCTAGTTTTGGGCAAGATGATTTTAACGGTTTTCCCTGTATAAGTCAAAGTCAATGTAAAATATGTGGACCCTTGGGTGGGGCCATTTTTGTCCTCAGGGCTGATATTTGAACAATCTTGGCAGAGGTCCACTAGTCGAAGCTGTGAACAAAATATTTTAAACGGCTGGGTATTCTGGTTTCAGTAAAGAAAATTTTAAAGGTATATTTTTCCCCATGTAAGTTTATGTACAGTTAGCTTCTGTGCAAGGCCATTTTGGCCCCAGGGCTATAAAGTTGAACAATACTGACAGTGGGCCACTAGACAAAGCTGTGTACAAAATATCAAAGGCACGGGCCTTCTGGTTTCAGACAACAAGCGTATTAACGGTTTTCCCTTTATAAGTCTATGTAAAACTAGAGGGTGAACAAGGTTTTAACCCAATTTGACCATGTGATCTACTTTTGACCCAACATGTCCCATATTAAAACTCGAACCAGATATTATCAAGACAAACTTTCCGGTAAAGTGTCATGAAGATTGAAGCAAAATTATTGCCTCTAGAGGGTGAGCAAGGTTTTAAAGAAAATTGACCTAGTGACCTTGTTTTTGACCTGACATGACCAAATTTAAACTCAACTCAGATATTATCAAGGCAAACTTGCTGGTAATGTTTCATGAAGATTGACGCAAAATTATAGCCTCTGGAGGGTGAACAAGGTTTTGACGCAATTTGACCTAGTGACTTAGTTTTTGATCCGAAATGACCAATAGTCTAACTGGACCCAGCTATTTTCAAGGCAAACAATCTGATAAAATTTCATGAAGACTGAAGCGAAATTATGGCCTGTAGAGGCTGGATATGGTTTTAAAGAAACTTCACCTAATGACCTATTTTTTTCGACCTTGACATAGATATTATAAAGGCAAACTTTCTGGTAAAAATTCATGAAGATTGAAGCAAAATTATTTCCTCTAGAGGGTGAACAATGTTTTAACGCAACTTGACCTAGTGACCTAGTTTTTGATCCGATATGACCTAGATTCGAAATCGACCTAGATATTATCTAGACAAACATTCTGGTAAAGTATCATGAAGATTGAAGCAAAACTGTGGCCTCTAAAGGGTGCACAATGTTTTAAAGAAATTGATCTGGTGACCTCGGTTTTGACCTGACATGGCCAATATTCCAACATGACGTAGGTATCATCAATACACACATTCTGGTAAAGTTTCAGGAAAAATGAAGCAAAAATGTAGCCTCTAGATGGTGAACGAGGTTTTAATGCAATTTGATCTAGTGACCTAGTGTTAGACCTGATATGACCCATATTCGGATTCAACCCCGATATCATCAAGGCAAACATTCTGGTAAAGTTTCATGAAGATTGAATCGAACATTTGGCTTCTAGAGTGTGCACAATGTTTCAAAGAAATTTTACCTAGTGACCTAGTTTTGATCGGACATTAACCATATTCAAACTTGACTTTGATATCATTAAACCAAACATTCTGGTAAAGTCTCATGAAGATTAAAGCAAAATTGTGGTTTCTAGAGGGCGAATAATATTTAAATGCAATTTGACCTAGTGACCTCAGGTAGATTTCAAAAACATTTTTTCTCGTGCAAAAATTCGATGGGACAATAATTCAAAGATGAAAATGCCTGTCGAGTCTGAATTTCATGCTTTTTACTCAGCCTGTTTGATAAAATTCGCCTTTGAAAAATAGATGGATATGAAACTTTGTGTGCATTTCTTTTCGATGAAATATAAAACAAACCCGATTCTCAGCAAGGGTGTGTATAAGAACGCGGTAAACTTGAGAAAAATATGGGTCGTTTCAGTGGATTCAGAAAAGACAAAAGAAATATATTTAGCGATAAACTGGAGATTTTTCACCATGATCATTAAATCGGAAATTGAATAATCTGCAACTCAGTTAAATTTCAGGAAAATCTATTTCTGACCATTTTGTATTCAAAAAAATTAACTGTTTCCGGTCGTTGAACAGGAACAAAAAGCATCCAACATGGCTGTAATCACAGGAAAATAACGAGACGAAAACACTAACCCTGTAGTATTTCTCCAGGTACTTTTTTGTTTACCCCGCCTGCAGTTCATCAGGTTTTCACGGCAAATCTGAACTCCCTTACACACACGATGTTTTATTTATTTTTCCATTTGTGTAAGAAATAGCCGCGAACACATCTTCAATAGGTATAATGCCAACAACAATAAAACCATGTGACGTATCCATGTGTACTGACGTCATATACGAAAAACCAATACTACCTTATTTACCTATCTAATAATCAAGATCAACTTACAATGTAGACTAATGTAGACAGAATGAGCACCTTACTCTGTTAATTGCCAGTTCACGCGCAGTCTCAGTTTCAATTAGTCCCGTCCAACTCGAAACACAAATGACCGTTTCAATCACGCACCGTTTTATTTTTATGCAAATTTACTAATCGTGTCTTTGCTTTATTTTAGTTGTCACTACTGCTCACACAATCCTGAGAGAGAGATAGAGAGGAGAGAGAGAGACTGGTTCCTTCACCCTATCGCATATAGTTCTATTATAATAGAACACAGGCATCCAGTTTAACAGGGAGACAGACAGACAGCCAGCAAAGCATGTCGGGATATCACTGTCGGCCCAACGTTGGCCCGCTGTAGCAAAATATGTCGGGAAATCACTGTCGGCCCGATGTCAGTCCGCTGTTTTTTATGTGTTTGTGTGTGTGTGAGAGAGAGAGAGAGAGAGAGAGAGAGAGAGAGCAAAGCATGTCGGGACATCACCGTCGGCCCAACGTTGGCCCGCTGTAGAATAAAGTATGTCGGGACAGCACTGTCGGGCCGACGTCGGCCCGCTGTTTTGTGCTAGAGAGAGAGAGAGAGAGAGAGAGAGAGAGAGAGAGAGAGAGAGAGAGAGAATCGTTTGACTGCACTCTGACGTCAATAAAATTCAATAATAAGGATTTATTGGACTTAGGCACCTTCTTGCACTAGACAAATACAACAAGGTTTTCTCTATTAAAAGCAGAAACCTATGTCATTTAGTTGAACATGTATATTGTATCTTATCACGACTCTTTATTAGTTTATTATAACAAAAATCGGAAACAAATGAACAATACATACAGTGGAAACCCAAAGTTTTATGTTGTAAAACGGACTTAGACTCCTTCTTACACCAAAGATACGACATTGGACTTAGGACCTTACCAAAAATTTTATTAACCGTCATTTTTAATGCCAGTAAAGAAATAAGGTATAACAAACTATATATCAGATTGTCGGTCTTGATATGATGTATCTGAAAATGATATTTTCCCAGATTTTTTTTTCAAAAATGGACTTGGGCCCCTTCTTGCACTAACCCCTTCAATTATTTCCACACACAAGCTGTAGCCAATAGAGGACACCCCTCCCCTTTCAAGTCCAATGTCAAAATTATTGTATGATCGTTGAGGGTATCCTTTTCAGACAGGTAAGCTATGAAAGAGATCAAGATGTGACGGCAGCCGCCTCATCTGGAATGATAAAACCCCCGTCTAAGTATAGGCTGAGAAAAAAAAGTCTGAGTGAGGATTTTGACTGTTTCGTCCTGTATTTGTTTTGTTTGATTTGATGTTTAAACTCCCCGTCAACACTGTACAGGTCAATTTTGTGGGGACTTTTACCCGACATTGAATTGAAATGGGCAAGCTTATATCCTCTAAGCTGTTTACCAGTACTCGTGTGCGGTCTGTTTCAGCTCTGCGAGGAAGCATCTTGCAGCCCATCTATTTCTTCAAGCCCCAATGGTCGGTGGCCGGGCCTTTATCGAGCTGTTATAAATCTAAGGTTTCTACAGAGTATAAAAACAGTGTAGATCAAGGTAAGATGCCACAAAATGAGCCATCACATCAAGATCAATAATGATCGTCATTCTGTTAATGATTTACATTGACAAAACCCCGATGAGTGAGTACCATCACAAAAAACAGACCCATATAAGTTTGGCACCATTTAAACGCCACTTTTATGTGCCACTTTTATGTGTAGTAAAATATACTCGGAGCTTTCAAAAATAGATTGGGCTGCACGATGCTTCCACGCAGAGCTGGAACCAAACGCACACGATTACTGGTAAACTGCTTATAAGGTCTCAGCCTGCCCAGGCAAAGTGGTGCAAGTCGACCCGTCCATGCATATGAATCCTATTGGTTTCATTGGGCGGCAGGGATTGAGACGTCATTTCAACACAATGTCGGGAAAAAGTCACACAAAATTGGAAGCAACGTCTCCAAAATGAATAGTGTTGAAGGGGACGTTAACCTAAAATCAAACAAACAAACAAACAATAGTATACATTATTTATCCAACATTGAGATGAAATGACATCTCAAGCCTACCACCCGAAGTACCCGCTAATCGATGTTTCATCTTGCCCAGTGGGGTGGGGTTGGGGCAGTGGATTAGAAGCGATCGTGCAGGCCTAGACCGAAGCGGTTTAATACCAGTAACTCAGTTCGGTCGGTTTAAACTCTCCATGCAGCCTTATCCATTTTTCTCCCGTCGGTGTCATTTTCTGAAGGCTCGAACAGCAGTCTAGTCACCACTCACAGGCTGCAATAATGCAATACCGACAGATACAATGCCGTCAGATTGACTTTGTGGAGAGAGAGAGAGAGGTCGTACTTGTGATGCCTTTTGCATAGGATTAGCAATGATCTACTCAGTACGTATCAAAGTGTGAAACAGCTTAACTTACCGACAAAAATAAAGCAATCCAGAGGCAGTTAGTTCATATGTGGTCTGACAACCAAGGTTCATAACGTATTTTGACGAAACACGGCTTCTTTCAGCGTTTGTATTTGAATTTCCTTTCTTCACAGTCATGTATTTTAAAACATTTGTGTGTGCAAGCGTTGCGATTGGGTAAAATGTTGACCTAACTTCTGACGTCAACATTTCCAATACTTTGTTTACTTTAGAGTAGATACTCAGCTGAAAGATAGAATAATGTATAACAAACATTTTAGGAATTTGAACCAAATGTTTTTCTGACCATTTTTTTACTCCAAAATCACTGACCGGTACTGTTTGACCAGAAGTTTGTTTAAAAAAAAAACGGGTTACCTAATAAACGAAGCTTCGAAAACGGTTCTTTTCAGTGACAACAATAACTGAAGTCATGAAACGTTTCAGGAAGTGTTATTATTTTCATTTGTGCTTTTGAATGCAAATTTTATCATTTCTGACGACTGTATGCTCATGTTAAAATGACCGGAAGTACCTTCCGATTTCAAAATTATTTTTTGCTATAAAAATAATCCCTTTTGTGGAAGCTTACAAAAAATAAATTTTGACGACGGCCTTAGCAACTCTCCTACTGATATAAATGTCTAGGTGATCAAGTTTACGTCTTTGACGTAAAATAGGTCAAGGTCACCCACAGGTCGTCATTTGAACAAACTTGGTAGGGCCCGAGTCTCAAATGATGCATACCAAGTTTCAATGGCATCTGCATGACGGACATCATTGTCACATGATCCAGTCCTTATGAACAAACTTTTGTTCCCCCTTCCCACGGAAGTTCCACATGCAGTTTGGATTCAATTGGCACAGTAGTTTCACAGGAATGTTTGAAAATGTTGACGACGACGACGGACGACCCTATAAGCTGCCCCTGAGCCTTTGGCTCCGGTGAGCTAATAGTCGGAGCACAATGAAAACCACCCTGAATCACTCTCCTGTCTTGGTGGAACTCGTGTTGACCTCTTATATGAGCCGGCGCATAATAAAACCTATCAGAAGACCTGTGTGACCAGCACAGACTCAAATCAACCTGCGCACCCATCCACTTTGACAAGACCTTATGCTTATGTCTCTTTGCATAGATATTAGCCTATAGAAGGTGCATACGATCGGTGAAGACTCTGATTAGACTACGCGAAAGCGCAGGCTGATCTGGGTCTTCGCTGGTCGCTGAAGACTTCTAGATTTTGTCATGCGCTGGCTCATTTATTCGACGCAGTGGCAGCCATCTCATTCCATTAGTTAGTTTGGTATTGGGTCACCTGGGCAATATTCTTGCACAGTTTGAATGAAAATGGTATGGAGGTTTATACTAAGTAAACATTTTTCTGCTTTTACGTCTGGCCATTTTGTTCATTATAGCAACACTGTTTAAAAAAGAAAAAAAGTCGATTCTTTTTTTTTTTCTTTTTTTTTTGCCGCGTTTTTTTCGGCCGTTAATTTGTTGGGATTGACTTTTGATCAACATGTCAAGCGAGACCGTTGTAGAGGAGAAGCTCCACCAACTTCTCGAAAAGGGGTCAGCCTACAGAGCTCTAATTAGATTGACTGTTTACAATTTTTGAAGTTTCGATAAAAACAATGTCTAGTTCTGTCACCCACACTGTCGAAATGGAAACAAATGTCCTATTTGAAATTATATTCATATACTAATTATTTTCATGCAGCCAACGAAGCGTGCAACTGAAGTGACGTTGTACATTGCATAGTGTGAAGACAGTCAAAAACATGAATAAGCGGTTTGTTACCATTTCAATCAGCAAATTCTTAGTACAAACATAATATATTCTCTTGTGTTCTGTATTGTTTATTTCTTGCACACCAGACAAGGAAATACGTGATTTTACCCTGGGATAGAAATTTATGTTCTTACCCTGGTGTTCCGACCCAAAATCGAATATAATCGCGTGTTTGATAACTGCAGTGGTTGATTACGACCTCGGATGCGTCGTCGTTAAGGTTGACGTCACAGCACGTTACGTCACTAAACATTCCTGCAGTGTCGACACAATATGGCGGACGTTGGTAAGCGAAAGGACTGCAGCATTAAAATCCGCGCTAAGAAATGGAAGTCCTGCAAGAAAAAGAATCCAATATGGGTGTGAGGGGTGGATGGAAAAATCCGTGCCTCGGAATCACTGTCCGACATCACTCGGCAAGCCTCGTGATGCCGGACAGTGTCCCTCGGGACGATTTTTTCCATCCATCCCGCACACCCATATAAGATTCTTATAATCTCACAAATGATACACTAGTCGTTGCCAATTTCTGCTTGACTCTGCTTGTGCACATTGGACAGATGGAGAAAGTTTCAAAAATAATGACAATCATTATTATCCTTCTCAGACGGCAAATCGTCAAACCACTCCATGAAGGCGGGACTTATCCAAACAAGAATTCGCGCAAACTTGAAGCTGTAGAAACAGCCCTGCTCAGATAAATTAGGGTAACGAAACGTTTTTGAGAAATTGGCGGAGCTGTTCTTCTACAGCTGTTTCGCTGGATGTGTTGACCAAGAATAAAAACTAAAAAGGTTATCGCTGAAAAATCGGCAAAAAAAATACGTTTAAATTAGTTATTTTAATAGGGACACCCAGGCAATATACCTATGAGTGAGTGGGTGTTTTGAATTTTACGTTCCCCCGACAGCTAAGGTCATACGGAGACGGGACTTCGGTTCAACGACTCATCCGAAATAAAAATCAAAAAAGTCTGGAGAAGCCCGGGATCGATCCTGCGACCCAATATTCCCAAGAACTTTGATTGAACATGGCCCAATGTTTTGGAGGACTTCTCATTTAAGTATTGTTTTTTATTCTATGTTTAACTCTGGAAGGTATCTTCTTCATTGCAGAGGATCCGTTATAGCTTTCTCGAAAGAGCTAAATGAAATATTGGTGTTGTCATTTTACCTTTTTTTTCTATTTTTTTTTTTTTTTGTCACCGGAAGCCATCTGGTTGATTGGAGAGAAGAACTGAGCTCTTTTGGTAGAGGGTCACCAAGCACCATTCCTGAGTGAAATTGGACTAAAAGTACATGAAAAGTTATCATGTAAAGGTTTGATATTTTGCACCCTGGTGGTTATCTTATTTATTTGAGTAGAACAATTTAAGCTTTTGTTTTGGTAGAAGGCCACTCCTGTGAACTTTGAATGAAACTGGACAAAGAGTATGGAAGGAGTTGTCATTTAGATATATGTCTAAGACAAATCAGCTCTGGTGGCAATGGAACAGAATCGCATTACGAAAACACGCCTATACAAATACATTGTAAACTTTTCTGTAGAACAAACGACAATTTTAAGATAAAAAATGTGATATTTTTCTTATTTCTGCTCAAAATATAGATTTTGGGCACTCGTTAGAACCGCCTCGTCTATATTTTAGAGAAGAAATAAGAAAAATAAGGTTTACCCTTGTAAACTCCAGATTTACTATATAAAAGTGGGGTTCAAAGGGGTCAAAACTATATAGGCATGTTTGCGTGATGTATTGCTATTTTGGAAAATGTGTGTGTGAATTCGGGTTTAACGTTGCTTTCAACAATTTTTCAGTCATATCACGACGGTGTCTGGTTGCGACAGGTGCCCAATGCTCACTTTTATAGTGCTGCTTTACTGAAGTATCATGTCCCAGACACATTACATGATACCACATCCAGTCACATTATCCTGACACTGGGTCGACCAGTCCTAGCTCTACCCCGTAAATCTGAGTGCCAAGCGAGGAGCAGCTAGTGCCATTCTTAACGACTTTGGTATTTCACGGCCCGGGATCGAACCCGTGACCTCCTGTTCCCCGGAGCGGACACTCTACAAACTGAGCTATCGGGGCTGGTCTATTTTGGAAAAGTGTCACCCAGGCAATATTCCAGCGAAGTTTGCATTTGATTGGGTAAAAAGGTATAGGAGCAGTTGTCGTTTAAATAGTTCCCTATTTTTATGGTCTGAAAGCCATCTTATTCATTTGAGCGGAACCACTTTAGCTATTTGAGTGGAGACCTACTTCAGCTACTTTCCTATGACGTTTGTATGATAAAATAGAAGTGAAGGCAATGATCAGGAATCGATACAATGTACACACAGCTCCCATCCAAATGGAAAGAAACACAAACTGGATCAAAGGATATGAACGATGGATGCTGGCTCTCAAGCTAACCATCAGATCCAAAGTTATACAGTGTCATATTAATATAATTCTGTTTTTAGCTCTGGTTGCATCTTGTTCATTGAAGCGGAATCATTCAGCTATTTTGGAAAACGGTCACTTAATCCTATGAAGTTCGAATGATTTTGGCATTGGAGTGAACTGTTTAAGCTATTCTGGTAGAGGGTCATCATGCCCGTTAAGTTTGAATGGATTTGCCCCATGGATATAGGCTTGTCATTAAAACATCTGTCTCTGGTTGGGGCTATCCATTATGATAACTCACCCGTGCGACATAGTGCATTTTTCACATCTCCAAAATGGCTACTTTTCTGATGAAAAATCCTTGATATTTTTTTGAATACATTGAGACGGCTCTAACGAGTACCAACAACCTATGTCTTAGAGCAGAAATAAGAAAAATAGATGAACACCCCCGTAAACCCCAGTTTTCTATATATAAAGTGGGGTTTAGGGGGAGTCTTCATTTCATGGACTTGTTCACGTGATGGCGAGAGTCTAACTATTGTTTTTTTTTTTTTTTTTTTGTTTTTGCTCCAGCATTTCAGTGGTTTCTCGCTGTCGAGTCCTCAACGTTGTTTCATCTCTGTGGTAGTTTGATGCCTTAGGCCCAAATGTGTATAAAACATTTCAATGTCTATTACGCAAACACGCCTATACAAATAAATTGTCACCTTTATCGCCGAAAACATGAAAATTTTAAGACGAAAAATTGTGATATTTTTCTTATTTCTGCTCAAAATATAGATTGTGGGCACTCGTTAGAATCGCCTCATCGAGGCGGTTCTAACGAGTACCAACAATCTATATTTTAGAGCAGAAATAAGAAAAAAGAGGTTTACCCCTGTAAACCCCAGTTTTACTATATAAAATGGGGTTCAAGGGGGTCAGAATTATATTGGCATGTTTTCGTGATGACACGCCTTTCAGATCCTGATGATGATTTTCGAGTCCTTTTTGTAACACAGTTACATTGACATGTGATCTTTATGAGCTAAACATTGTTGATAGACTGTAAAAGTATGTACTTTTATTACACAGGCATGTAACATGATGCTTGAAATTATGTTTATGAGTAGTAAGATTTTCAAATGTCCAATATATTGTTGAATGGTTCGTAAATGTTCTGAAACGGTATAAGTTATTTCAGTTAGATCCTTTTAAAATATTGAAAATATCCACATTGAAAAGTGAGCTATACATTGATGATTTATGCTGGAGCCTATTCAAATCAATGTAACCTTTTAAAAAGCACAATTTAACTCTAAAACTATTCCTAACGCAGGCAACATCTTGTAACTAACTAGAGTTATGGTGGTAAAGCAAGTACAAGTTTGCATGGAATCCAAAGTGATCTGCAAAACGTTAGTCATAGGGTATATGTTTCTGTTTATGACATATGTGGGCATTCTGACCATTCTTTAGGAGCAATTTTGGTAGAAGGTAACCTTAACAAAATTCCCGCCAAGTTTGAATGGAATTGGACCAAAGGTTTAAAGGCTCTGTGGGCCATTTTGTTTATTGGAGCAGAAACATTTTCAATGTTTTTGTAGAGGATCACCTAAGCAACAATCATATGAAGTTGACCGAAGGTATAGTTGAAATAAGTAAGTAATATTATATTCTATTTAAGCTCTGGCATCCATCTTGTTCCTTAGTGCGGTCCCATTTTAGCTACTTTGGTAGAGGGTCCCCTAAGCAACACTCCTAAGAAGCTTGGATGAAACTGGACCAACTTTGTAGTTGTCATTAAAAGATATTTTCTATTTTTAGCTCTTGCAGCCATTGTTTTTATTGATGCGGAACAACTTGAAAGCTTGAATGAAATTGTACCAAAAGTATTACTTATAGGTTTTTTCTTCGTTTTGTTAGCTCTGGCAGCCATCTTGTTCATTGGCACGGAACCATTGTAAAGGGCGAGCAGTCAAGAACAACCCCCGATATGCGGCCATATGGTGAAAACGTTTTCATAAGTCAGTGTTATGGTTGTTTGAGCAGTGGAAACTGGAGGGAGAGCCAGGCGTAGCACTGGGATGTGACATGTTATCTGAGGTAAAGGGCCCTGCTAGTGGATGTCGCGGGATACCCTCTGTTATCCGGCCAAATGGGGATGCATGACCATGGGGTGAACCAACCCCCGGTGTTTTTGTTTCTTTGATATATATATATATATATATATATATATATATATATATATATATATATATATATATATATATATATATATATATATATATATATATATATGTAAAGTTTAACGTCCTCGCCAACATTGTATAGGTCATTTGGAGACGCCGCTTCCAACGTGTGGGACTTTTACCCGACCTCTGCCGCCAAATGAAACCAACACGGTTTATATGCAAGAACGGTCCGACTCACACCACTTTCCTGGACAGTTTTAGACCTCTTGCTTTGAGGTTTAACGCCCCCGTCAACACTGTTTAGGTCATTTTGGAGACGTTGCTTCCAATTTTTGGGACTTTTACCCGACATTGAGATTAAAAGACATCTCAATCTCTGCCACAAGTGCAACCAATATGGTTTATATGCATGGACGATACGACTCGCACCACTTTGCCTGGACAGACTTAGACCTTCTAAGCAGTTTACCAGTACTCATGTGCGTCGGTTTCAGTTCTGCTTGGAAAGTAGAAGTAAAACAAAGATCAGGAATTGATACAATTAACTTACTCTCCCCATAAAAGACACCAAAGGCTGGAAGTATCATGCAGCCAAATCTATTTCTTCAAGCCCCGATGGGCGGGACCGTCAATGCCGCTGTGGCTGAGCTTAGAGGCATAGCGCTGGGTTGTATGACCCAGTGTGAGGCATGAGTCCCTGTGTTCACTTTATCTTCCGTGGGTTGAGCACCGCGGGATGGCCCTAACTTTTCTTTTATGTAGTGGAGTGGGTTTTCGAGCAGCGAAACCTTGAGGGAGAACCAGGCCTGGTACTGGTGTGTGACCCGGTCTGTGTGGTAGAAAAGACATCTGGGTACCGTATCTTTTTAGCGGGTATTGTGCGATTATCTCTGTTATCCGCCAAGATGAAGAAACAAGACTTTGGGGTGGACCTATGTGAGAAGTGTAGTTTGATCCCAGTTGCTGAGCAAAGAGTCCTAGCGCTGGGATGTGACCAAATGAGAGATGTGAGTCTCAGTAATCCCTTTCTCCTCCCCGAGGTTAGCATCCTGTGAAAATACCCAGTCGATCCCAGTGATGGCCTAACTAGCCGTCCGGGTTCGCTGCTGGAATACCCCACCACTGCCTAAAACCCCGGTCCCACAGAGCTTGCGACCGCGATGCGACCTTTCTGCGACTAAAAAAATGACAATCGCGGAGCGGTTTCAGAAGTCGCACGGAGGTTTTATAAAGGTTGCAGCAAGGTCGCGGGTAGGTCGCCGATCAAATTTAGTCGCCGATCGTCTTTTGTGCATGCACAAAAGACTGGCTGCGACTGATTTTGATCGCAGACTAGTTGCACTGGTTTTCTAGACGTCGCAGACCATTCTCCAATCGATCGCCGAACAGTCACCGATCGTTCCCCGACCGAATTTATGCAAATTTGGCTGTAAATTCTAGCAACCCTATTGCAACTTATCGGAGACTGGTCGCAGACCGATCGCCGGCTAATCGCCGACTGATCCGCGATCGATCCACGACCTATCGGCGATCAGTCGGCAACTGCTCGGCGATGGGTCGGCGATCGATCGGAGATTGATCACTGATAAGTCGGCGATTGATCTGCGATTGGTCTGCAACTGGTCGCCGACAAGCTGTAAAAAGGTGTTAAAATCACCGAACGATTGTAGCGCCAACTACAATAAAAAACTTAACATCCTAGCATCATTTCGACGACAGCTTTCAAAGAGGCAACATGGTTCGGAGAGGCGGGCAAAAGAAAACGGCGGCGCAGCAAGGCTCGGTCACCAATTTCGGATGACGAGGACTTGCAGCAGCAAAGAGAAGACTCAAGAGTCGAAAATTTAGTTTATTTTTGTCTGTGTCAAAAAAAAAAAAAAAAAAAACGCAAAAAAGTCTTCGACAAGTCGCCGATCAGTTTTATCCAGTCTCTGAAGAGTCGCCGATTGATCGCCGACTAGTCCCCGATCATGTTTCACTTGTTGCAAGTCAGTCGCCGATCATACGGCGATTCTTCGGCGACAAGTCGCTGATCAATCGCCGACTTTGGGCAACATTAATTGCCGATTGTTCGGCGACCGGTCGCCGACTAGTCGGCGACGGGTCGGCGATCACATTTACGGAGCAAATTTAGTTGCAACAGTTGCAAAAATCGTGGGCCAGTTGCAACGAAATCAGTTGCAGAGAGGTCGCATCGCAGTCGCAAGGTCTGTGGGACCGGGGCTTAATGAAAAAGCTATCCCCACCTGGCAGCATAACGGAGGTTATTCCGGGTTGCCCTCACAGTGGAGGATAAAGCTGTCAACGAACTCACATCTTACACTGGGTGACACCCCGGCACTAAGCTTCTGGGCTCGGCCCCGATGTGTCGGACTTCACGTCTCACATAGATTCACTCATTGGTCCTGTATCTCCATCTGGCGGGATGAATATCCAGAGGTTATCCCGCGATACCATTTAGCAGGATCCGCTACCCAGAGTACCCTTCTAACACACAAAACAGGTCACAGCCCAGTGCTTGGCCTGACTCTTCCTCCATGTTTTAGAAGCCTCCGTGGTGCAGTGGTTATGCTACTCGCCTTGTAAACCAGGGGTCGCTAAAAACTGGACATGTTATTACAACAAGAAGCAATTCAAAGTTTCGTGTCCTAACGGAACATATTTATCGTCGCTACAGTTGATGTTAAGGGAAGGTGTGGCGGCTGTAAAAGCCTCCCCGTCCCTCAGAATCACCAGACAGTTGGCATGTCAGGTTCAAGAGACCCTTGGTCTGAAAACAATCGGCGACAGAGTGCTTTATCAGGAGGCTGTAAAACTGGCCGTGAAACAGGCAGTACCGGCAGCAACAACAGTACTCCTGCTGTTGGCAACAAAAGTAGCAGCCCAAGAAAAAACTATTTTACTATCGGGACATTTTGACTTAGTACCATACAATAACCATGACTACCCTGGTTAAAAACAAAATGGTCATGCAAGGCATTGATACGGGTGTTCTTGCAGCGGCAATTGAAGCGAAAGCCAGGCCTAGCACTGGAGTGTGACCCCCTTGTGGCCGAGCAAAGAAACCTAGCCATGTGACCCAGTGTGAGTTGTGGGTCCTTCGATCACTTTATCCTCCTGTGGCCGGCCGGGGATGGGGGAAAGGGTGTGGAAGCATCCGGACGCGACCACACGGGATAATTTTTTCCATAATTCAGTGGTATGAGTGTTCAAGCAGCGAAACCTGGAGGAATGGGTGAGAGTTTGAGCTTTACGTCTCACAAACAGCTTAGGCCATACAGAGACGGGACCTCGTTTTAAAGATTCATCCGAAAGTCTGGAGAAGCCCGCGATCGGTCCTGCGACCCCTGGTTTACAAGGCGAGTAGCATAACCACTGCACCACGGAGGCTTCTAAAACATGGAGGAAGAGTCAGGCCAAGCACTGGGCTGTGACCTGTTTTGTGTGGTAGAAGGGTACTCTGGGTAGCGGATCCTGCTAAATGGTATCGCGGGATAACCTCTGGATCTTTATCCCGCCAGATGGAGATACAGGACCAATGAGTGAATCTATGTGAGACGTGAAGTCCGACACATCGGGACCGAGCCCAGAAGCTTAGTGCCGGGGTGTCACCCAGTGTAAGATGTGAGTTCGTTGACAGCTTTATCCTCCACTGTGTGAGCAACCCGGAATAACCTCCGTTATGCTTCCAGGTGGGGATAGCTTTTTCATTAGGTAGTGGTGGGGTATTCCAGCAGCGAACCCGGAAGGCTAGTTAGGCCATCACTGGGATCGACTTGGTATTTTAACAAGATGCTAACCTCGGGGAGGAGAAAGGGATTACTGAGACTCACATCTCTCATTTGGTCACATCCCAGCGCTAGGACTCTTTGCTCAGCAACTGGGATCAAACTACACTTCTCACATAGGTTCACCCCAAAGTCTTGTTTCTCCATCTTGGCGGATAACAGAGATAATCGCACAATACCCGCTAAAAAGATCCGGTACCCAGATGACTTTTCTACCACACAGACCGGTTCACACACCAGTACCAGGCCTGGTCCTCCCTCAAGGTTTCGCTGCTCGAAAACCCACTCCACTACATAAAAGAAAAGTTAGGGCCATCCCGTGGTGCTCAACCCACGGAAGATAAAGTGAACACAGACACTCATGCCTCACACTGGGTCATACAACCCAGCTCTATGCCTCTAAGCTCAGCCACTGCGGCATTGACGGCCCCGCCCATCGGGGCTTGAAGAAATAGATTTGGCTGCATGATACTTCCAAGTAGAACTGAAACCGACGCACATGAGTACTGGTAAACTGCTTAGAAGGTCTAAGTCTGTCCAGGCAAAGTGGTGCGAGTCGTATCGTCCATGCATATAAACCATATTGGTTGCACTTGTTGCAGAGATTGAGATGTCTTTTAATCTCAATGTCGGGTAAAAGTCCCAAAAAATTGGAAGCAACGTCTCCAAAATGACCTTAACAGTGTTGACGGGGGCGTTAAACCTCAAAGCAAGAGGTCTAAAACTGTCCAGGAAAGTGATGTGAGTCGGACCGTTCTTGCATATAAACCGTGTTGGTTTCATTTGGCGGCAGAGGTCGGGTAAAAGTCCCACACGTTGGAAGCGGCGTCTCCAAATGACCTACACAATGTTGGCGAGGACGTTAAACTTTATATATATATATATATATATATATATATATATCAGAATATATATATATATATATATATATATATATATATATATATATATATATATATGAAAATCAAAGTAAAGCACGATACAGGCAATTAAATAGACAAATGAATTAGCGCACAAAAATCGGTCGCACCGCAACCGGAACTCGAACCACGGATCTCCTGCATTCCGGGCAGACGTGCTAACCATTACACCACCGCGGCCTTCCGACATTGTACGCCAATTTTAACATTTATAAACCTTTAACGTCATTAGCGCTATTTAGAGACCTTTCATTTACCGCCATAGGCGACCCTATCATTTTCGGTTCTTTTTTTAACCTACGGACGGCGGCCATTTTATTATATTTATTTATTTATTAGATTTACAAATGTTCTACTGTATCGGAGTAAGTATATGAAAATCAAAGTAAAGCACGATACAGGCAATTAAATAGACAAATGAATTAGCGCACAAAAATCGGTCGCACCGCAACCGGGACTCGAACCACGGATCTCCTGCATTCCGGGCAGACGTGCTAACCATTACACCACCGCGGCCTTCCGACATTGTACGCCAATTTTAACATTTATAAACCTTTAACGTCATTAGCGCTATTTAGAGACCTTTCATTTACCGCCATAGGCGACCCTATCATTTTCGGTTCTTTTTTTAACCTACGGACGGCGGCCATTTTATTATATTTATTTATTTATTAGATTTACAAATGTTCTACTGTATCGGAGTAAGTATATGAAAATCAAAGTAAAGCACGATACAGGCAATTAAATAGACAAATGAATTAGCGCACAAAAATCGGTCGCACCGCAACCGGGACTCGAACCACGGATCTCCTGCATTCCGGGCAGACGTGCTAACCATTACACCACCGCGGCCTTCCGACATTGTACGCCAATTTTAACATTTATAAACCTTTAACGTCATTAGCGCTATTTAGAGACCTTTCATTTACCGCCATAGGCGACCCTATCATTTTCGGTTCTTTTTTTAACCTACGGACGGCGGCCATTTTATTATATTTATTTATTTATTAGATTTACAAATGTTCTACTGTATCGGAGTAAGTATATGAAAATCAAAGTAAAGCACGATACAGGCAATTAAATAGACAAATGAATTAGCGCACAAAAATCGGTCGCACCGCAACCGGGACTCGAACCACGGATCTCCTGCATTCCGGGCAGACGTGCTAACCATTACACCACCGCGGCCTTCCGACATTGTACGCCAATTTTAACATTTATAAACCTTTAACGTCATTAGCGCTATTTAGAGACCTTTCATTTACCGCCATAGGCGACCCTATCATTTTCGGTTCTTTTTTTAACCTACGGACGGCGGCCATTTTATTATATTTATTTATTTATTAGATTTACAAATGTTCTACTGTATCGGAGTAAGTATATGAAAATCAAAGTAAAGCACGATACAGGCAATTAAATAGACAAATGAATTAGCGCACAAAAATCGGTCGCACCGCAACCGGGACTCGAACCACGGATCTCCTGCATTCCGGGCAGACGTGCTAACCATTACACCACCGCGGCCTTCCGACATTGTACGCCAATTTTAACATTTATAAACCTTTAACGTCATTAGCGCTATTTAGAGACCTTTCATTTACCGCCATAGGCGACCCTATCATTTTCGGTTCTTTTTTTAACCTACGGACGGCGGCCATTTTATTATATTTATTTATTTATTAGATTTACAAATGTTCTACTGTATCGGAGTAAGTATATGAAAATCAAAGTAAAGCACGATACAGGCAATTAAATAGACAAATGAATTAGCGCACAAAAATCGGTCGCACCGCAACCGGGACTCGAACCACGGATCTCCTGCATTCCGGGCAGACGTGCTAACCATTACACCACCGCGGCCTTCCGACATTGTACGCCAATTTTAACATTTATAAACCTTTAACGTCATTAGCGCTATTTAGAGACCTTTCATTTACCGCCATAGGCGACCCTATCATTTTCGGTTCTTTTTTTAACCTACGGACGGCGGCCATTTTATTATATTTATTTATTTATTAGATTTACAAATGTTCTACTGTATCGGAGTAAGTATATGAAAATCAAAGTAAAGCACGATACAGGCAATTAAATAGACAAATGAATTAGCGCACAAAAATCGGTCGCACCGCAACCGGGACTCGAACCACGGATCTCCTGCATTCCGGGCAGACGTGCTAACCATTACACCACCGCGGCCTTCCGACATTGTACGCCAATTTTAACATTTATAAACCTTTAACGTCATTAGCGCTATTTAGAGACCTTTCATTTACCGCCATAGGCGACCCTATCATTTTCGGTTCTTTTTTTAACCTACGGACGGCGGCCATTTTATTATATTTATTTATTTATTAGATTTACAAATGTTCTACTGTATCGGAGTAAGTATATGAAAATCAAAGTAAAGCACGATACAGGCAATTAAATAGACAAATGAATTAGCGCACAAAAATCGGTCGCACCGCAACCGGGACTCGAACCACGGATCTCCTGCATTCCGGGCAGACGTGCTAACCATTACACCACCGCGGCCTTCCGACATTGTACGCCAATTTTAACATTTATAAACCTTTAACGTCATTAGCGCTATTTAGAGACCTTTCATTTACCGCCATAGGCGACCCTATCATTTTCGGTTCTTTTTTTAACCTACGGACGGCGGCCATTTTATTATATTTATTTATTTATTAGATTTACAAATGTTCTACTGTATCGGAGTAAGTATATGAAAATCAAAGTAAAGCACGATACAGGCAATTAAATAGACAAATGAATTAGCGCACAAAAATCGGTCGCACCGCAACCGGGACTCGAACCACGGATCTCCTGCATTCCGGGCAGACGTGCTAACCATTACACCACCGCGGCCTTCCGACATTGTACGCCAATTTTAACATTTATAAACCTTTAACGTCATTAGCGCTATTTAGAGACCTTTCATTTACCGCCATAGGCGACCCTATCATTTTCGGTTCTTTTTTTAACCTACGGACGGCGGCCATTTTATTATATTTATTTATTTATTAGATTTACAAATGTTCTACTGTATCGGAGTAAGTATATGAAAATCAAAGTAAAGCACGATACAGGCAATTAAATAGACAAATGAATTAGCGCACAAAAATCGGTCGCACCGCAACCGGGACTCGAACCACGGATCTCCTGCATTCCGGGCAGACGTGCTAACCATTACACCACCGCGGCCTTCCGACATTGTACGCCAATTTTAACATTTATAAACCTTTAACGTCATTAGCGCTATTTAGAGACCTTTCATTTACCGCCATAGGCGACCCTATCATTTTCGGTTCTTTTTTTAACCTACGGACGGCGGCCATTTTATTATATTTATTTATTTATTAGATTTACAAATGTTCTACTGTATCGGAGTAAGTATATGAAAATCAAAGTAAAGCACGATACAGGCAATTAAATAGACAAATGAATTAGCGCACAAAAATCGGTCGCACCGCAACCGGGACTCGAACCACGGATCTCCTGCATTCCGGGCAGACGTGCTAACCATTACACCACCGCGGCCTTCCGACATTGTACGCCAATTTTAACATTTATAAACCTTTAACGTCATTAGCGCTATTTAGAGACCTTTCATTTACCGCCATAGGCGACCCTATCATTTTCGGTTCTTTTTTTAACCTACGGACGGCGGCCATTTTATTATATTTATTTATTTATTAGATTTACAAATGTTCTACTGTATCGGAGTAAGTATATGAAAATCAAAGTAAAGCACGATACAGGCAATTAAATAGACAAATGAATTAGCGCACAAAAATCGGTCGCACCGCAACCGGGACTCGAACCACGGATCTCCTGCATTCCGGGCAGACGTGCTAACCATTACACCACCGCGGCCTTCCGACATTGTACGCCAATTTTAACATTTATAAACCTTTAACGTCATTAGCGCTATTTAGAGACCTTTCATTTACCGCCATAGGCGACCCTATCATTTTCGGTTCTTTTTTTAACCTACGGACGGCGGCCATTTTATTATATTTATTTATTTATTAGATTTACAAATGTTCTACTGTATCGGAGTAAGTATATGAAAATCAAAGTAAAGCACGATACAGGCAATTAAATAGACAAATGAATTAGCGCACAAAAATCGGTCGCACCGCAACCGGGACTCGAACCACGGATCTCCTGCATTCCGGGCAGACGTGCTAACCATTACACCACCGCGGCCTTCCGACATTGTACGCCAATTTTAACATTTATAAACCTTTAACGTCATTAGCGCTATTTAGAGACCTTTCATTTACCGCCATAGGCGACCCTATCATTTTCGGTTCTTTTTTTAACCTACGGACGGCGGCCATTTTATTATATTTATTTATTTATTAGATTTACAAATGTTCTACTGTATCGGAGTAAGTATATGAAAATCAAAGTAAAGCACGATACAGGCAATTAAATAGACAAATGAATTAGCGCACAAAAATCGGTCGCACCGCAACCGGGACTCGAACCACGGATCTCCTGCATTCCGGGCAGACGTGCTAACCATTACACCACCGCGGCCTTCCGACATTGTACGCCAATTTTAACATTTATAAACCTTTAACGTCATTAGCGCTATTTAGAGACCTTTCATTTACCGCCATAGGCGACCCTATCATTTTCGGTTCTTTTTTTAACCTACGGACGGCGGCCATTTTATTATATTTATTTATTTATTAGATTTACAAATGTTCTACTGTATCGGAGTAAGTATATGAAAATCAAAGTAAAGCACGATACAGGCAATTAAATAGACAAATGAATTAGCGCACAAAAATCGGTCGCACCGCAACCGGGACTCGAACCACGGATCTCCTGCATTCCGGGCAGACGTGCTAACCATTACACCACCGCGGCCTTCCGACATTGTACGCCAATTTTAACATTTATAAACCTTTAACGTCATTAGCGCTATTTAGAGACCTTTCATTTACCGCCATAGGCGACCCTATCATTTTCGGTTCTTTTTTTAACCTACGGACGGCGGCCATTTTATTATATTTATTTATTTATTAGATTTACAAATGTTCTACTGTATCGGAGTAAGTATATGAAAATCAAAGTAAAGCACGATACAGGCAATTAAATAGACAAATGAATTAGCGCACAAAAATCGGTCGCACCGCAACCGGGACTCGAACCACGGATCTCCTGCATTCCGGGCAGACGTGCTAACCATTACACCACCGCGGCCTTCCGACATTGTACGCCAATTTTAACATTTATAAACCTTTAACGTCATTAGCGCTATTTAGAGACCTTTCATTTACCGCCATAGGCGACCCTATCATTTTCGGTTCTTTTTTTAACCTACGGACGGCGGCCATTTTATTATATTTATTTATTTATTAGATTTACAAATGTTCTACTGTATCGGAGTAAGTATATGAAAATCAAAGTAAAGCACGATACAGGCAATTAAATAGACAAATGAATTAGCGCACAAAAATCGGTCGCACCGCAACCGGGACTCGAACCACGGATCTCCTGCATTCCGGGCAGACGTGCTAACCATTACACCACCGCGGCCTTCCGACATTGTACGCCAATTTTAACATTTATAAACCTTTAACGTCATTAGCGCTATTTAGAGACCTTTCATTTACCGCCATAGGCGACCCTATCATTTTCGGTTCTTTTTTTAACCTACGGACGGCGGCCATTTTATTATATTTATTTATTTATTAGATTTACAAATGTTCTACTGTATCGGAGTAAGTATATGAAAATCAAAGTAAAGCACGATACAGGCAATTAAATAGACAAATGAATTAGCGCACAAAAATCGGTCGCACCGCAACCGGGACTCGAACCACGGATCTCCTGCATTCCGGGCAGACGTGCTAACCATTACACCACCGCGGCCTTCCGACATTGTACGCCAATTTTAACATTTATAAACCTTTAACGTCATTAGCGCTATTTAGAGACCTTTCATTTACCGCCATAGGCGACCCTATCATTTTCGGTTCTTTTTTTAACCTACGGACGGCGGCCATTTTATTATATTTATTTATTTATTAGATTTACAAATGTTCTACTGTATCGGAGTAAGTATATGAAAATCAAAGTAAAGCACGATACAGGCAATTAAATAGACAAATGAATTAGCGCACAAAAATCGGTCGCACCGCAACCGGGACTCGAACCACGGATCTCCTGCATTCCGGGCAGACGTGCTAACCATTACACCACCGCGGCCTTCCGACATTGTACGCCAATTTTAACATTTATAAACCTTTAACGTCATTAGCGCTATTTAGAGACCTTTCATTTACCGCCATAGGCGACCCTATCATTTTCGGTTCTTTTTTTAACCTACGGACGGCGGCCATTTTATTATATTTATTTATTTATTAGATTTACAAATGTTCTACTGTATCGGAGTAAGTATATGAAAATCAAAGTAAAGCACGATACAGGCAATTAAATAGACAAATGAATTAGCGCACAAAAATCGGTCGCACCGCAACCGGGACTCGAACCACGGATCTCCTGCATTCCGGGCAGACGTGCTAACCATTACACCACCGCGGCCTTCCGACATTGTACGCCAATTTTAACATTTATAAACCTTTAACGTCATTAGCGCTATTTAGAGACCTTTCATTTACCGCCATAGGCGACCCTATCATTTTCGGTTCTTTTTTTAACCTACGGACGGCGGCCATTTTATTATATTTATTTATTTATTAGATTTACAAATGTTCTACTGTATCGGAGTAAGTATATGAAAATCAAAGTAAAGCACGATACAGGCAATTAAATAGACAAATGAATTAGCGCACAAAAATCGGTCGCACCGCAACCGGGACTCGAACCACGGATCTCCTGCATTCCGGGCAGACGTGCTAACCATTACACCACCGCGGCCTTCCGACATTGTACGCCAATTTTAACATTTATAAACCTTTAACGTCATTAGCGCTATTTAGAGACCTTTCATTTACCGCCATAGGCGACCCTATCATTTTCGGTTCTTTTTTTAACCTACGGACGGCGGCCATTTTATTATATTTATTTATTTATTAGATTTACAAATGTTCTACTGTATCGGAGTAAGTATATGAAAATCAAAGTAAAGCACGATACAGGCAATTAAATAGACAAATGAATTAGCGCACAAAAATCGGTCGCACCGCAACCGGGACTCGAACCACGGATCTCCTGCATTCCGGGCAGACGTGCTAACCATTACACCACCGCGGCCTTCCGACATTGTACGCCAATTTTAACATTTATATTCAGGTTTATAAATGTTAAAATTGGCGTACAATGTCGGAAGGCCGCGGTGGTGTAATGGTTAGCACGTCTGCCCGGAATGCAGGAGATCCGTGGTTCGAGTCCCGGTTGCGGTGCGACCGATTTTTGTGCGCTAATTCATTTGTCTATTTAATTGCCTGTATCGTGCTTTACTTTGATTTTCATATACTTACTCCGATACAGTAGAACATTTGTAAATCTAATAAATAAATAAATATAATAAAATGGCCGCCGTCCGTAGGTTAAAAAAAGAACCGAAAATGATAGGGTCGCCTATGGCGGTAAATGAAAGGTCTCTAAATAGCGCTAATGACGTTAAAGGTTTATAAATGTTAAAATTGGCGTACAATGTCGGAAGGCCGCGGTGGTGTAATGGTTAGCACGTCTGCCCGGAATGCAGGAGATCCGTGGTTCGAGTCCCGGTTGCGGTGCGACCGATTTTTGTGCGCTAATTCATTTGTCTATTTAATTGCCTGTATCGTGCTTTACTTTGATTTTCATATACTTACTCCGATACAGTAGAACATTTGTAAATCTAATAAATAAATAAATATAATAAAATGGCCGCCGTCCGTAGGTTAAAAAAAGAACCGAAAATGATAGGGTCGCCTATGGCGGTAAATGAAAGGTCTCTAAATAGCGCTAATGACGTTAAAGGTTTATAAATGTTAAAATTGGCGTACAATGTCGGAAGGCCGCGGTGGTGTAATGGTTAGCACGTCTGCCCGGAATGCAGGAGATCCGTGGTTCGAGTCCCGGTTGCGGTGCGACCGATTTTTGTGCGCTAATTCATTTGTCTATTTAATTGCCTGTATCGTGCTTTACTTTGATTTTCATATACTTACTCCGATACAGTAGAACATTTGTAAATCTAATAAATAAATAAATATAATAAAATGGCCGCCGTCCGTAGGTTAAAAAAAGAACCGAAAATGATAGGGTCGCCTATGGCGGTAAATGAAAGGTCTCTAAATAGCGCTAATGACGTTAAAGGTTTATAAATGTTAAAATTGGCGTACAATGTCGGAAGGCCGCGGTGGTGTAATGGTTAGCACGTCTGCCCGGAATGCAGGAGATCCGTGGTTCGAGTCCCGGTTGCGGTGCGACCGATTTTTGTGCGCTAATTCATTTGTCTATTTAATTGCCTGTATCGTGCTTTACTTTGATTTTCATATACTTACTCCGATACAGTAGAACATTTGTAAATCTAATAAATAAATAAATATAATAAAATGGCCGCCGTCCGTAGGTTAAAAAAAGAACCGAAAATGATAGGGTCGCCTATGGCGGTAAATGAAAGGTCTCTAAATAGCGCTAATGACGTTAAAGGTTTATAAATGTTAAAATTGGCGTACAATGTCGGAAGGCCGCGGTGGTGTAATGGTTAGCACGTCTGCCCGGAATGCAGGAGATCCGTGGTTCGAGTCCCGGTTGCGGTGCGACCGATTTTTGTGCGCTAATTCATTTGTCTATTTAATTGCCTGTATCGTGCTTTACTTTGATTTTCATATACTTACTCCGATACAGTAGAACATTTGTAAATCTAATAAATAAATAAATATAATAAAATGGCCGCCGTCCGTAGGTTAAAAAAAGAACCGAAAATGATAGGGTCGCCTATGGCGGTAAATGAAAGGTCTCTAAATAGCGCTAATGACGTTAAAGGTTTATAAATGTTAAAATTGGCGTACAATGTCGGAAGGCCGCGGTGGTGTAATGGTTAGCACGTCTGCCCGGAATGCAGGAGATCCGTGGTTCGAGTCCCGGTTGCGGTGCGACCGATTTTTGTGCGCTAATTCATTTGTCTATTTAATTGCCTGTATCGTGCTTTACTTTGATTTTCATATACTTACTCCGATACAGTAGAACATTTGTAAATCTAATAAATAAATAAATATAATAAAATGGCCGCCGTCCGTAGGGTAAAAAAAGAACCGAAAATGATAGGGTCGCCTATGGCGGTAAATGAAAGGTCTCTAAATAGCGCTAATGACGTTAAAGGTTTATAAATGTTAAAATTGGCGTACAATGTCGGAAGGCCGCGGTGGTGTAATGGTTAGCACGTCTGCCCGGAATGCAGGAGATCCGTGGTTCGAGTCCCGGTTGCGGTGCGACCGATTTTTGTGCGCTAATTCATTTGTCTATTTAATTGCCTGTATCGTGCTTTACTTTGATTTTCATATACTTACTCCGATACAGTAGAACATTTGTAAATCTAATAAATAAATAAATATAATAAAATGGCCGCCGTCCGTAGGTTAAAAAAAGAACCGAAAATGATAGGGTCGCCTATGGCGGTAAATGAAAGGTCTCTAAATAGCGCTAATGACGTTAAAGGTTTATAAATGTTAAAATTGGCGTACAATGTCGGAAGGCCGCGGTGGTGTAATGGTTAGCACGTCTGCCCGGAATGCAGGAGATCCGTGGTTCGAGTCCCGGTTGCGGTGCGACCGATTTTTGTGCGCTAATTCATTTGTCTATTTAATTGCCTGTATCGTGCTTTACTTTGATTTTCATATACTTACTCCGATACAGTAGAACATTTGTAAATCTAATAAATAAATAAATATAATAAAATGGCCGCCGTCCGTAGGTTAAAAAAAGAACCGAAAATGATAGGGTCGCCTATGGCGGTAAATGAAAGGTCTCTAAATAGCGCTAATGACGTTAAAGGTTTATAAATGTTAAAATTGGCGTACAATGTCGGAAGGCCGCGGTGGTGTAATGGTTAGCACGTCTGCCCGGAATGCAGGAGATCCGTGGTTCGAGTCCCGGTTGCGGTGCGACCGATTTTTGTGCGCTAATTCATTTGTCTATTTAATTGCCTGTATCGTGCTTTACTTTGATTTTCATATACTTACTCCGATACAGTAGAACATTTGTAAATTTAATAAATAAATAAATATAATAAAATGGCCGCCGTCCGTAGGTTAAAAAAAGAACCGAAAATGATAGGGTCGCCTATGGCGGTAAATGAAAGGTCTCTAAATAGCGCTAATGACGTTAAAGGTTTATAAATGTTAAAATTGGCGTACAATGTCGGAAGGCCGCGGTGGTGTAATGGTTAGCACGTCTGCCCGGAATGCAGGAGATCCGTGGTTCGAGTCCCGGTTGCGGTGCGACCGATTTTTGTGCGCTAATTCATTTGTCTATTTAATTGCCTGTATCGTGCTTTACTTTGATTTTCATATACTTACTCCGATACAGTAGAACATTTGTAAATCTAATAAATAAATAAATATAATAAAATGGCCGCCGTCCGTAGGTTAAAAAAAGAACCGAAAATGATAGGGTCGCCTATGGCGGTAAATGAAAGGTCTCTAAATAGCGCTAATGACGTTAAAGGTTTATAAATGTTAAAATTGGCGTACAATGTCGGAAGGCCGCGGTGGTGTAATGGTTAGCACGTCTGCCCGGAATGCAGGAGATCCGTGGTTCGAGTCCCGGTTGCGGTGCGACCGATTTTTGTGCGCTAATTCATTTGTCTATTTAATTGCCTGTATCGTGCTTTACTTTGATTTTCATATACTTACTCCGATACAGTAGAACATTTGTAAATCTAATAAATAAATAAATATAATAAAATGGCCGCCGTCCGTAGGTTAAAAAAAGAACCGAAAATGATAGGGTCGCCTATGGCGGTAAATGAAAGGTCTCTAAATAGCGCTAATGACGTTAAAGGTTTATAAATGTTAAAATTGGCGTACAATGTCGGAAGGCCGCGGTGGTGTAATGGTTAGCACGTCTGCCCGGAATGCAGGAGATCCGTGGTTCGAGTCCCGGTTGCGGTGCGACCGATTTTTGTGCGCTAATTCATTTGTCTATTTAATTGCCTGTATCGTGCTTTACTTTGATTTTCATATACTTACTCCGATACAGTAGAACATTTGTAAATCTAATAAATAAATAAATATAATAAAATGGCCGCCGTCCGTAGGTTAAAAAAAGAACCGAAAATGATAGGGTCGCCTATGGCGGTAAATGAAAGGTCTCTAAATAGCGCTAATGACGTTAAAGGTTTATAAATGTTAAAATTGGCGTACAATGTCGGAAGGCCGCGGTGGTGTAATGGTTAGCACGTCTGCCCGGAATGCAGGAGATCCGTGGTTCGAGTCCCGGTTGCGGTGCGACCGATTTTTGTGCGCTAATTCATTTGTCTATTTAATTGCCTGTATCGTGCTTTACTTTGATTTTCATATACTTACTCCGATACAGTAGAACATTTGTAAATCTAATAAATAAATAAATATAATAAAATGGCCGCCGTCCGTAGGTTAAAAAAAGAACCGAAAATGATAGGGTCGCCTATGGCGGTAAATGAAAGGTCTCTAAATAGCGCTAATGACGTTAAAGGTTTATAAATGTTAAAATTGGCGTACAATGTCGGAAGGCCGCGGTGGTGTAATGGTTAGCACGTCTGCCCGGAATGCAGGAGATCCGTGGTTCGAGTCCCGGTTGCGGTGCGACCGATTTTTGTGCGCTAATTCATTTGTCTATTTAATTGCCTGTATCGTGCTTTACTTTGATTTTCATATACTTACTCCGATACAGTAGAACATTTGTAAATCTAATAAATAAATAAATATAATAAAATGGCCGCCGTCCGTAGGTTAAAAAAAGAACCGAAAATGATAGGGTCGCCTATGGCGGTAAATGAAAGGTCTCTAAATAGCGCTAATGACGTTAAAGGTTTATAAATGTTAAAATTGGCGTACAATGTCGGAAGGCCGCGGTGGTGTAATGGTTAGCACGTCTGCCCGGAATGCAGGAGATCCGTGGTTCGAGTCCCGGTTGCGGTGCGACCGATTTTTGTGCGCTAATTCATTTGTCTATTTAATTGCCTGTATCGTGCTTTACTTTGATTTTCATATACTTACTCCGATACAGTAGAACATTTGTAAATCTAATAAATAAATAAATATAATAAAATGGCCGCCGTCCGTAGGTTAAAAAAAGAACCGAAAATGATAGGGTCGCCTATGGCGGTAAATGAAAGGTCTCTAAATAGCGCTAATGACGTTAAAGGTTTATAAATGTTAAAATTGGCGTACAATGTCGGAAGGCCGCGGTGGTGTAATGGTTAGCACGTCTGCCCGGAATGCAGGAGATCCGTGGTTCGAGTCCCGGTTGCGGTGCGACCGATTTTTGTGCGCTAATTCATTTGTCTATTTAATTGCCTGTATCGTGCTTTACTTTGATTTTCATATACTTACTCCGATACAGTAGAACATTTGTAAATCTAATAAATAAATAAATATAATAAAATGGCCGCCGTCCGTAGGTTAAAAAAAGAACCGAAAATGATAGGGTCGCCTATGGCGGTAAATGAAAGGTCTCTAAATAGCGCTAATGACGTTAAAGGTTTATAAATGTTAAAATTGGCGTACAATGTCGGAAGGCCGCGGTGGTGTAATGGTTAGCACGTCTGCCCGGAATGCAGGAGATCCGTGGTTCGAGTCCCGGTTGCGGTGCGACCGATTTTTGTGCGCTAATTCATTTGTCTATTTAATTGCCTGTATCGTGCTTTACTTTGATTTTCATATACTTACTCCGATACAGTAGAACATTTGTAAATCTAATAAATAAATAAATATAATAAAATGGCCGCCGTCCGTAGGTTAAAAAAAGAACCGAAAATGATAGGGTCGCCTATGGCGGTAAATGAAAGGTCTCTAAATAGCGCTAATGACGTTAAAGGTTTATAAATGTTAAAATTGGCGTACAATGTCGGAAGGCCGCGGTGGTGTAATGGTTAGCACGTCTGCCCGGAATGCAGGAGATCCGTGGTTCGAGTCCCGGTTGCGGTGCGACCGATTTTTGTGCGCTAATTCATTTGTCTATTTAATTGCCTGTATCGTGCTTTACTTTGATTTTCATATACTTACTCCGATACAGTAGAACATTTGTAAATCTAATAAATAAATAAATATAATAAAATGGCCGCCGTCCGTAGGTTAAAAAAAGAACCGAAAATGATAGGGTCGCCTATGGCGGTAAATGAAAGGTCTCTAAATAGCGCTAATGACGTTAAAGGTTTATAAATGTTAAAATTGGCGTACAATGTCGGAAGGCCGCGGTGGTGTAATGGTTAGCACGTCTGCCCGGAATGCAGGAGATCCGTGGTTCGAGTCCCGGTTGCGGTGCGACCGATTTTTGTGCGCTAATTCATTTGTCTATTTAATTGCCTGTATCGTGCTTTACTTTGATTTTCATATACTTACTCCGATACAGTAGAACATTTGTAAATCTAATAAATAAATAAATATAATAAAATGGCCGCCGTCCGTAGGTTAAAAAAAGAACCGAAAATGATAGGGTCGCCTATGGCGGTAAATGAAAGGTCTCTAAATAGCGCTAATGACGTTAAAGGTTTATAAATGTTAAAATTGGCGTACAATGTCGGAAGGCCGCGGTGGTGTAATGGTTAGCACGTCTGCCCGGAATGCAGGAGATCCGTGGTTCGAGTCCCGGTTGCGGTGCGACCGATTTTTGTGCGCTAATTCATTTGTCTATTTAATTGCCTGTATCGTGCTTTACTTTGATTTTCATATACTTACTCCGATACAGTAGAACATTTGTAAATCTAATAAATAAATAAATATAATAAAATGGCCGCCGTCCGTAGGTTAAAAAAAGAACCGAAAATGATAGGGTCGCCTATGGCGGTAAATGAAAGGTCTCTAAATAGCGCTAATGACGTTAAAGGTTTATAAATGTTAAAATTGGCGTACAATGTCGGAAGGCCGCGGTGGTGTAATGGTTAGCACGTCTGCCCGGAATGCAGGAGATCCGTGGTTCGAGTCCCGGTTGCGGTGCGACCGATTTTTGTGCGCTAATTCATTTGTCTATTTAATTGCCTGTATCGTGCTTTACTTTGATTTTCATATACTTACTCCGATACAGTAGAACATTTGTAAATCTAATAAATAAATAAATATAATAAAATGGCCGCCGTCCGTAGGTTAAAAAAAGAACCGAAAATGATAGGGTCGCCTATGGCGGTAAATGAAAGGTCTCTAAATAGCGCTAATGACGTTAAAGGTTTATAAATGTTAAAATTGGCGTACAATGTCGGAAGGCCGCGGTGGTGTAATGGTTAGCACGTCTGCCCGGAATGCAGGAGATCCGTGGTTCGAGTCCCGGTTGCGGTGCGACCGATTTTTGTGCGCTAATTCATTTGTCTATTTAATTGCCTGTATCGTGCTTTACTTTGATTTTCATATACTTACTCCGATACAGTAGAACATTTGTAAATCTAATAAATAAATAAATATAATAAAATGGCCGCCGTCCGTAGGTTAAAAAAAGAACCGAAAATGATAGGGTCGCCTATGGCGGTAAATGAAAGGTCTCTAAATAGCGCTAATGACGTTAAAGGTTTATAAATGTTAAAATTGGCGTACAATGTCGGAAGGCCGCGGTGGTGTAATGGTTAGCACGTCTGCCCGGAATGCAGGAGATCCGTGGTTCGAGTCCCGGTTGCGGTGCGACCGATTTTTGTGCGCTAATTCATTTGTCTATATATATATATATATATATATATATATATATATATATATATATATATATATATATATATATATATATATATATATACAGCTATGAGGTGGTATATGGGTACTCTGTCCGTGAGGTGTTTTATGGGACATCGCCTTTCTAATAGGCCTAACAAAATGAAATTTTGTATTCGGGAGTAGTTTGATGCACAGATTGTAAATATAAAAAGATTTTATTGCTTAACCTTTAAACATAGAAAAACTGTATATAGCACTGTGGGATACCGTCACTATGGGACATTTCATATATAATATCCCATTAACTTTCCAAAAACAAAATCTATATATAAGCACTGTGGGATACCGTCACTGTGGGACATTTCATATAATATCCCATAAATCTTCCATTAACAAAAAATATATATAAGCACTCTGGGATACTGTTTCATGTAACATCCCATAAACATTGTAGATACCGTCATTGTCAGCCATTGTCATATAAATTCCCATAACCTTCCACCAAAAAATGTTTAAAAGCACAATGGGATCCCGTCGCTGTGAGGCATTTCAACATAATATAGCAGAGCTTCCTAGCAATTATTTTTTTACAATCTTTAACACATTATCTGGCTAAGCAGATAAAACCAGAAGTAAAACTGTGTCCATATTGTTTTGTTTGTTTGTATTAAGAGTTTAACTGTCCAGTCAACACTATTTAGGTCATTGTTGAGCAAGTCAGTTTTCCTATCCATACTTGTGCTGGGACGGCTTATACGAAATCTGTTTACCAGTACAGTGCACAATATTTCACCAGAAACTGACAACTGCCCTTCTTGAAACAGTGAAAGGGAGAGAATCGTCGAAGAAAAGATTTCATGATCAATCTCCATGAAATAATATTGCCGACCGCGACAGGTATCGAACCCGAGTCCACCTGATCACCAGGCAGACGTGCATCTGACTAAGCTACCGAGGCCGGCTGTGCCCAAACTGTAGTCCATAAAACACAATTGGGTGTATGTTACAAGGTTGAAGAATTCCATTTACACGCCCGTTTTGGTCACAGTAATGCAGCATTTATACTCTATGTGTTGATATTGGTGTACCTGCCAGTCCTAAATTTAATTAATGCATCCAGTATACATGTTCCTTATACATGGTTGAACATTTTAGACAAAAACGTACATGATTGACCACGTGAGAAACAGCTACTGTTTTCATCTTGACTATCTTACAATTTGAGGGAAAAGTGAACAAATTAACTGCTAGGATGTCCTTTTTAGTGAATAAAATGACCTTCAGAGTTCGGTTTATTTTCAATGACCATGTTATTTTTTTTTTCTGCACAGAAAATTACCTTTTGATCTTTCCACGATGGCCTTTTAATCGTTCACCCGAGTCATTTAAAGCAATACGACCTGATGACTTAGTCTTTAACCCGATTTAACCCATAATTCCAACTTAACCCATATTCTAACTTGAATTCTGTCTTTTCAGGACAAACACTCTGATTAAGATTTAAGACATCTTAATCCAATATTCAGGTGGAGATTCATTAAGACTGAAGCAAAAGAATGTGCACTCTACTGGTTAACCGCTTACGTATATGCCTGACAAGAAAAATTGTGGATAAAAAAACTGACCGGCTCAAAAATTACTTAAATAGTGTTGACTGGGCCATTACATAAGCTGAACGTTTGTTTTGTTTGTTTGATTTGTGGTTTAACGTCTCCTCAACACTGTGTAGGTCATTTTGGAGGTGTTGCTTCCAATTTGGTGGGACTTTTACCCGACACTGAGATGAAATGACATCTCAAGCCCTGCCACCCAATGAAACCAACAGGACTAGCACTGCTTTGCCTGGGCAGGTTTAGATCCTGTAAGTGGTTTACCAAAGTTTTGCCTGGGCAGGCTTAGATCCTGTAAGTGGTTTACCAGTACTTGGGTAAACCACTTACAGGATCTAAGCCTGCCCAGGCAAAGCAGTGCTAGTCGGCCGCCCATCTTTATAAGCCATATTGGTTTCATTGGGTGGCAGGGCTTGAGATGTCATTTCATCTCAGTCTCGGGTAAAAGACCCGCCAAACTGGAAGCAACACCTCCAAAATAACCTACACAGTGCTGAGGAGACGTCAAACCACAAATCAAACAAACGTTCAGCTTAAGTTTCATGAAGATTGAAGCCAAACTGTGGCCTCTACGGTGCACACAAGGTTTTAAATATGACCTAGTGACCTAGATTTTCACCTCACAAGACAAATATTCAAAATTGATCCAGATATCAAGTCAAACACTCTCGTGAAGTTTCAAGATTGAAGAAAAGCTGCAGTTTCTAAGGTACACACAATTCTTTAACGAAATTTGACCCAGCAATCTCATTTTTGATCCGACATGACCCATATTCGAACTTGACTGAGAAATCTCAAGACAAACATTCAGGTGAAGTTTCATGAAGATTGAAACAAAACTGCGGTTTCTAGGGTGCACAGGTTTTTACAAACTTTGACCTAGTGACCTAGTTTTTGATCCAACATGACCTATATTCGTACTTGACTGAGATATCATCAAGACAAACAAATTGGTAAAGTTTCATAAAGACAAGATTAAAACTGTGGCCTCTAGAGGTTGCACAAAGTAAATGTTGACGACTTACGACGCACGACTGACGCACAGCTCACTTAGGATGATCACAATAGCTCTCCTTGTGCACTTTGTGCTCAAGTGAGCTAAAAACACTTTTTAAACAGCATGTCTATCTTTTTTATATTCCAAACTGTAGAGAACAACCAAAATATAAATAAAAGGTTATCCAATACACCACAGAACTGAAAAGCATGGAGTCTACATGTTTTCTGTGCCTGACTGGCTAGTTTTGGCCAATTAGGCCTCATCAGTGACCCTCAAGTATTTTCAAAACTCCACAATGGAATAAATGATCCAGAAAGACAAGAAAATATAAACTGCACTATGATGAAGGGCAGGAAGACATTTTACGGCCACCACACATTCCCTTAACATCAGCTGCCGTGACTTTCTTTAAAAGGGTTATCCTTTCGAAGCAAGGACTACACCACAGAACTGAAAAGTATGGAGTGCACATGTTTTCTGAGTCAGACTAGCTAGTTTCGGCCAATTAGGCCTCATAAGTGACCCTCAAATATTTTCAAAATTCCACAATGGAATCAATGATCACAAAGGACAAGAAAATATAAACTATTCTATGATGAAGGGCAGGGAGACTTTTAACTGCCATGAAACATTCCCTTCACATCAGCTGTTGTGACTTAAAGTATGTTCTATAAAAGAGTTATCCTTTGGAAGTAAGGAATACACCTAAGAAAAGTATGCTATTTTCAGGGAGATATGTTACTTTTATAGTTTTATTCAGATTTTTGTATTAACTACAAATCACTACCATAAAACATTTAACATAACAGGTCCAAGTCCATAACCTTGACCTTAAGGTCACAGGCAAGAGTGGGGTTATTGCTGAACGAAAATTTGTCCTATCACTAGCATCATTCCAGATCCATCATATGAGATATTAAAACTTATAATACAAATGTTGATATAAAATTTCTAAGTCCATGACCTTGCATTTGAGGTAGGTAATTGCTGATCATACCAGTTATAAACCAAATCCATCAAACATTTTGGAATATGTGAGCTGTTTGAAAATTTAAGGCAAAACTTTAACACTTAAGGTATAAGTCCATGACCTCGACCTTAAGTTCATTGGCATGGATGGGGGTTTGGTTAAATATAAATTTGGACCCAAATCTGTCATCATAGAAAAAATAAACCAAATCCATAATATGGTCGGGTGAAAATTTCAATGTAAAACTTTCAAATAAAAGTAACATCAATAAACATCAATAGTTCAGTCAGTGACCTTGACATTAGGGATAGATTCAACTAAAATGTTGATATAAAATTTCTAAGTCCATGACCTTGCATTTGAGGTAGGGTATTGCTGATCATACCAATTATAAACCAAATCCATCAAACAGTTTGGAATATGTGAGCTGTTTGAAAATTTAAGGCAAAACTTTAACACTTAAGGTACAAGTCCATGACCTCGACCTTAAGTTCATTGGCATGGATGGGGGTTTGGTTAAATATAAATTTGGACCCAAATCTGACATCATAGAAAAAATAAACCAAATCCATAATATGGTCGGGTGAAAATTTCAATGTAAAACTTTAAAACTAGAGCTGCCGCCTAACGGGCGCCAATTATACCCCCGCATGCGTTGTCAGATAGTAACTCCAATATCAATCTTAAGTACTAGTAGCAAGGTGTGTGGTGTGTGAATATTAAAGAAATCGGTCAAAGAATGAGGAAGTTATGTGCAATGTTAAAGTTTTTTGTAACGGACCGACGATGACGACAAATTTTTACAAGTATTTGACCTTGAGGAAGGTCAACGTAAAGGTCAAGGTCAGGTTTGTGTATATCAATCTTAAGTACTATTGGCAAGGTGTGTGGTGTGTGAATATTAAAGAAATCGGTCAAAGAATAAGGAAGTTATGAGCAATGTTAAAGTTTTTTGTAACGGACCGACGACGACAGACGACAAGCTGACTCCTATATACCCCCTTCAAACTTCGTTTGCGGGGGTATAATAAAAGTAAAATCAATAAACATTAATAGTTCAGTCAGTGACCTTGACATTAGGGTTAGACTCAACTTGAAAGGGATTGTTGTATCATGGCGTGTGGTGCTCTAATGACCTAACAAGTTCATGGGATAGACAAGATTAAATGGAGGAATATGTATGTCCTATGGAAATTAGCTTCTAGAAGAGAATCACTCTGGCTGGTATAAGTGATTACTCTACAGAGGTAAGGATTCCACTGAAAGTCCTGTATGTATTTCTATGGTTGCAAGACAGAGAATTTTCCTTCCACAACAGTCCCAAAGATCTAGATCCATCTTATTAGAAGGATATAGATCTTAAGGATTGTTTTGGAAGAGAATAATCCGTTTTATAACAGAATTACACAAGACTGACATATATCTGCAGTAATTTTGGGCGAGTTTAGCAGTCTTATAACCAAATAATTATAGGCCCCCGCCCATAGGGGCTTGAAGAAATATATGGGCTGCATGATGCTTCAACGCAGAGCTGAATCCGGCCCGCAAACCGGATTGCTCACTGGGTTACAGGCAAGAGTTCCGCTTGACATGAGTTTTCGTTCATATCTAAACATGTCTTCATTGCACTAGACCCTTCATTATCATGTTGGAACGGATGCAAGACCTTATAAAAAACATCAAACCTGCATGTACAGAATTGCAATTGCCTTAGCTTGAATCTGAGTAAGGTCTTCAAGGGGCAGCCCCTATGTGCTTATAGCGTCCGGTTACCGTAAAAACCAGTTCAGTCAGTCAGGTCTTCAAAACAATAAACAACCATTTACTAATAAAGTTTGTTTTTATTTTCATCATTTAAATTGCACATAATGTAAATTTCCTAAAAACACCCCCCTCCCTTCCACTCCCCCAACATCGGGGCTTGAAGAAACAGATGGGCTGCATGATGCTTCCATGCAGAGCTGAAACCGACGCACAAGAGTACTGGTAAACCACTTAGAGGATCTAAGGCTGCCCAGGCAAAGCGGTTGGAGTCTGACCATCCATGCTTATTAAACCCTATTGGGCGACAGGGCTTGAGATGTCATTTCATCTCAATGTTAGGTAGAAGTCCAACAAAAATTGAAATCAACATATACAAATGATGTATACAGTGTTGATAGGGACATTAAACCTCAGATCAAACAAACAAAGCTGATTGTGTTTCGTTTCACTGACCGTTCCAAGGCGGTTCTTCTGTCGCGGTTTAATTTTGTTATAGTTTGTCTGAGTATCTTGGGTGTTTGTGTGGCTTATGTTATTTATTTTGGATAGCCAGTTGGCCATTTTGTGGGATAGTGACTGTCCTTTTGGCTTTCTGCTCTGTTGATGTTTCTATTAGGGTCTGATGTTTCATGTTTGTGTTTCTTTCCCTTGGTGTCTCTGACGGGAGCTGTGGGTTGATTGTATCGATTCCTGCTCATTGCCTCCACTTCTATTTTCTACATTTTGTTCAGCAGAGCAGAACCATTTTAGCAGTTTGGGTGGAGGGTCACCCAAGGATATTCCTGTGAAACTATTTTAAAATTGGAATTGTGGTTTTGGAGATGCCATTTGAAGTAATTGTTGATAAACAGACGGAGGGCCGGACATTTCGACAGGGACGGACAGAAGACAGAAAAAAGGCGATCATAGTAACACACCTTGAGCACTTAGTGCTTATATGAGCTAACAATTGGCTCCCATAAGAGAACATTTTTCATTATGAGTCAGAGTAGGCCCTTTTGCAAGAGCTGTTTTGCTTTGACAAATGGTGAAAAATGAGATGCATCACACACCTTAAATATTGATAGTGAAAACAACCTAAAGCTGTCAGAGGATCTTATTATAGCCCCACTGCAGCACAATTAGGCAGTGTTGAAATATTTTCAATTCCAGCTTTATACCAGAAAACATCACTGAAGAGCTCGAGCATGGTACATGGCAACATAAAAACTTTTCAAGGGCTTTTACTCCATAATTTCTGGGCCATTAGACCTAATTACGGTATACACAATTCATCAAACCACTGTTCATATGTGTACCAGGTTTCAACTTTGTGTAACCCTTACAGTTCTTGAGAATAGGTAAAAGCTTCATCAAAAAGGACAACAAACGTAAAAAGTTAAGCAAAATGTACTTCAAATAGTTGAAAACCTACTAAGGGACAAAACTCCAGGGAGTGATGGACCATTGATTCTTATTCCAGCTTTCATAGTTCCTGTCAAGAAAATTTTCAAGAATAGCAAAATTTGAGAAATTACATAAATAGGTAACTCCATGGGTCATGGGCCCTTGGCAACTGTTCTGCCATTACAACTTTCTTATTTAAGAGACCAAGTGTGGTAAAAGTTTCATTGAGGCAGGACCACAAAGATAAAAAGGTATCAAACAAAATGTATTTTATTTTTCTGGAACCTATTGAGGGATATAACTCCAAGTGTCGCAGGCCCTTGGTCCCTATTAAGGTACAAAGGAAACAGCTAGTTAATGTCTGTTTATACAAACTTTCAGCATTCATATTTCCTGAGATATCTTATTAGAAAACAAGATGTGTTTGTGAAACACTGATGCCCCCGGACAGTGCATGTTAAATTTTGAAAAAAAAATAGGTCAAAGGTCAAGTTCAAGGTCACAAGATCAAAAATTATGGTACCACTGGAAAGGTCTTGTGATAAGGTATACACATGTGAAGTATGAAAGCTGTACCACTTACCATTCAAAAGTTATGCCCAATGTTAAAGTTTTTGCAGACGGACAAACGGACAAACGGACAAACAGACAAACGGACAAACAGACGGACAGACCAAAAACTATATGCCCCCCAGAATCTTAGATTCCGGGGGCATAAAAATTCAAGAATGGCAAACTTTGAGAACCTATCAAGGGATATAACTCAATGAGTTATGGACCTTTAACCCCTACCCTTATATACTCAAAACATTCAATCATTGTTCATGTTTATACAAACTTTCAGCTTTCTAGCTTTAATAGTTCCTGAGGTATCTGTCACAAAAGTTCTTGTGAAAGGCACTATTGGAAAACCTAACATAGGACATAACTCAAAACACAAACGTTATGTTTTGTTTGTTTGATTTGAGGTTTAACGTCCCAGTCAACACTGTAAAGGTCATTTTTGAGACGTTGCTTCCAATTTTGTGGGACTTTTACCCGACATTGAGATGAAATGACATCTCAAGCCCTGTAGCCCAATGAAACCAATAGGGTGTATTAGCATGGACGGTCCGCCTCGCACCGCGGTTCCTGGAAGGCTTAGATCCTCTAAGCAGTTTACCAGTACTAGTGTGTGGGCTGGATTCGGCTCTGCGTGGAAGCATCATGCAGCCCATATATTTCTTCTAGCCCCTATGGGGTTCGGGCCGACAAACTTTGTCTAAGGGGCCCCGGGGTGTGGCTTATTTGGACCCTAGGGGCATGATTGGCCTGATTTTTGTAGGTGACCACTTGACATTGTTACAAGCTAAATATCCAACCTCTGGGTCCAGTGGTTTCAGAGAAGAGGATTTTAATATTTCCCATTGTAAGTCTGTGGGAGCTTTATGTTGCCATGGCAACAAGAATTCCAATCGGATCAGCCCAAAAACCTCATGCAGCCTTTCCCATACCTGATGATGCTTCTTATGAAATTTCATCAATATTGGCTATGGGGTATTAGAGATATACCTACTTGAAATTGTTTGCTGACGCACGGACGCACGCACGACGGACGAAATGTGAGCACAAAAGCTCACCTTGTCACTATCGAACCGAAACAAAATTCAGGAAGTACGTACTACAGATGGACAGAAAGATGAATGAGCAAGCAGAAACACAAACTGCCAAAATGAAAACATAATACCCTGCCACTAATGAGAGGCAGCATATAAAAACTTGGGTAAAAAACTTTAAAGTGACACCCTTGCCATGGTGACAAAAATAGCTCCCTATATTTTTATAGACAAGCTTATATGCAAAAACAGGTTCATATAACTTGAAATGTGACTACAGGACACAGATGTCCCCACCTGAGTGAGTGGGTGTTTGAGTTTTACATCTCACTAACAGCTAAGGTCATATGGAGACGGGACCTCGGTTTAAAGACTCATCCAAAAGTCTGGAGAAGCCCGGGATCGATCCTGTGACCCCTGATTTACAATGCGAGTAGTAGAACCACGGCACCAAGGGGGCTTCTATGTCCCCGCCTGAAAATATGTTGATGTTAGTAGTTGACCTTTGACTGATGTCTGACCTTGACCTTACAGGTACCGACCTGGGTCTCGCGTGCAACAAATTGTCTCAAGATGGTTAACATTCCTGCCAAGTAATTTCCAAGTCCATCCAGGAACAACAAAGGTATTGAGCAGACACAACAGACACATTTCTTTACCTTTGACCTCTAAGTATGACCTTGATTTTGGAGGCACCAACCTGGGTCTTGCGCATGATACATCAACTCAGGATGATTAATATTTCTACCAAGTAATTTCCGAATCTATTCAGAATAACCAGACACAAGAAAAAGACATTTTCTTTACATTTGACTGCTAAGTATGACCTTCACCATAAAGGTACCAACCTGGATATTGTACATGACATATCCTCTCATGAAGGTTAACCATTCTGCCGAGTAATTTCAAAAATCCATCCAGAAATAAGGAAGTAATTGACCGTGTTTAAGTTTCTGACCCTTTTATTAACCTTTGACCTCTAATAAAACCTTGACATGGAGGTGTGGACCTGGGTTTTGTGCGAGATAGATAGTCTCACTCTCATGCTGGTTAACATTTCTGCCAAGCAATTTCAAAATCCATCCAGAAATAAGAAAGTTATTGATCATGTTTAAGTTTCGGACCCAAATTTTACCTTTGACCTCTAAATACAACCTTGACCTTGGAGGTACATACCTGGATTTTGGAGGCAATACATTGTCTCATGATTTTAACATATTGACCAAGCAATTTCCAAAGCCATCTGGTAATAAGGAAGTTATTGGCCATGTTTAAGTTTCGCATAACCAAAAACACACCTATATAATTTTTACCCCCTTGAACCCCTCTTTTATATAGTAAAACTGGGGTTTACAGGGGTAATCAATTTTCTTATTTCTGCTCTAAAACATATATTGAGGGTACTCATTAGAACCGCCTCTAGAGGCAGTTCTAATGAGTGCCCAAAACATACATTGTGGGTACTCGTTAGAATCACCTTGAAGAGGTGGTTCTAATGAGTACCCACAATCTATGTTTTGAGCAGAAATAAGAACAAGAGCTGTCTCATGACAGCATAGCTTGTTAGCAACAAATTACAAAGATGTCAAAGATTTTGACCCCTAGCTGCACCCCATCCCCACTCCCAGGCATGAACCCAAGGGTGTGTTGTCTTGGAATCTCAGAAGACACTCCCAGGTACCCAAGTTGTAAATATTAATGCTTTGTGAGGAGTGGCTGTTGAGATATAAGCATTTCAAAAACTTTTAACAGTTTTACAGAAGTGTTCTAGATTTTGACCCCTAGCCCCACCGCGGGGCATGAACCCAGGGGTCTGTTCTCTTTGAACATCAGAAGACACTCCCAGGTACTTTAGTTCCAAATATGAGTGGTCTGTGATGAGTGACTGTTGAGATATAAGCATTTGAAAAACTTTTAACGCAGTGTGATGGGAACGCACACACAAACGTGCATGCCGAGGTGACAACAATAGCTCTCCATGTACTTCATACTGGCAAGCTAAAACTAGCACAATTTTTCATCTTAAAATTTTCTTTTTTCTGTGGTAAAATTTACACTGTATTTGTATTGGCAGGTTTTTGTGATGGGATCAACATTTTGACCTTTAACCTTTTATACGACCTTGACCTTGGATGTACTGTCCTGGTAATTTCAAAATCGATCCAGAAATAAGCAAGTTATTGACCCTGTTTAAGTTTTGGACGGACAAAGGAATGGACAGACAAAAACGGACAGGGGCAACACTATATGTCCTTCCACCATTTTTTGAATGGTGGGGGAATAAAAAAAGGTTTGCTACAGGAGCAAACTTCAACAATGACAAATTTTTATAGAAAAATTAATACAGATGAAAATAGCTGAATTTGAAAACAACATAGAGCCTGAAATGGCGGTTCATAATGAGTTGCCCCATCTAGATCTGAACTGTTTGCCCTCTAGTCTTTGAATTTTCAATAGGATATTGCTTTGATGAAATGTTGTTTTAATGTTGCAGAAGCAGATTTTGTTATCAACTTTTTGTGCTTGAAGGGTTGAACTCTCAAGAGTATGTCAAGGTTTCGTTTCTAAGACAGGTATGGTAGTTGTCAGCCCCTTTCTCTGTCTGTCTTGGAGTTGAATTCTCTGGTTACCAGCCAACAGCTGCCAGTGTCATAGTTCTCCATGAAAACCTATAAAAAATGTTAAATGTATTATTAATGAGTATGGATATACCTTTATGTACCGGCCCCGATAGCTTAGTTGGTAGAGTGTCCGCTCCCGGGAACAGGAGGTCACGGGTTCGATCCCGGGCCGCGATATACCAAAGCTGTTAGAAATGGTACTAGCTGCTCCTCGCTTGGCACTCAGATTTACGGGGTAGAGCTAGGCCTGGTCGACCCAGTGTCAGGATAATGTGACTGGGTGTGGTATCATGTAATGTGTCTGGGACATGATACTTCAGTGAAGCAGCACTATAAAAGTGAGCATTGAGCTCCCTGTCGCAACCAGACACCGTCGTGATATGACTGAAAAATTTTTGAAAGAACGTTAAACACGAATTCACACACACACATATACCTTCATGTTATTTTGCTTCTAAATGTAAATGCGACACAAGTTTTGAGATTTCCTGTTTGCCATCCTAACAAAGAAATGCTTCCAAGTGGTGGCAACACTTAATTAAATAAAAAAAACTTGCTCCCTTAAAGACTTAAGAGGCCTCAAGGGAACATGGTCTTTTAGAACAAATGCCAATGTAATGGGAGGCAAATTCTTGATAACATTAATCATCCCTGAAAGTACTCTCGTTTATATCCATGTTCTTTGCATGCATGCATACATGCATGCATTTAGAAATCCTGAGTTTAACCAAGTTGTTTTTTAAATACAGTACTAAAGTAGTTCTCACTGAAAATAAGGGAAATTCTTTTTGACAATATCTAACTCACTATCACAAAGTTCATGGAAAACAACTCTCTCACCCCTGTAGGAATTCTTTCTACTTGTAGCCTAATAGTGAATATATACTGAGACAGACATAAATGAGCAAACAGTGCAGTCCCAGATCCTTAGAACAGTCTTATCAGAGGTTACACTATCTGTCATTTGATCCCCATCTTTTGGCAAATACCTGGATTATAAAACCACACTCTTCCATTTCCAAGACAATAATCATAATTAATAGTTATTATTGTATGTGTCCAAGTCTTAAGAATTTTTAAGAAAGTATAGAACTTTCTCAGCCCCCGCCTATCGGGGCTTGAAGAAATAGATGGGCTGCATGATGCCTCCACGCAGAGCTGAAACCGCCCCACACATGAGTACTGGTAAACAGCTTAAAGTCGGACCGTCCATGCTTATAAACCCTATTGGTTTCATTGGGTGGCAGGGCTTGAGATGTCATTTCATCTCAATGTCATGTCAAAGTCCTATAAAATTGGACGCAACGTCTCCAAAATGACCTTTACAGTGTTGACGGGGAAGTTAAACCGCAAATCAAACAAACAAAATAGAACTTTCTGTATTTGTTCTTGACTATTTAAAGACTTACTAAAAGACTTGATCACAGACAGATGTGCATTCAAGGTGCAGATCAGTGTTCCTTCATGGTGCACTTCCTCACTTATGTGGTAGGTCGAATTTTGAGCCACTGGACTGTCGGGCACTGAAATGTTGATATCATATTATGGGTTATGTTCAAATGAAAGACTGAATACGTTAATTGCCCTCATTATTGGGATGTATGGATGACTTGTTATTTTACATTCTTTTCAACAGTATTTTCGTCATACCAAGACGATCATAGGTAAGGCTGATAATGAAATGTTGTGTGCAATGGAATCCAGTTGACGTTTAAGAAGATTTTGCATCAAGTGGGGTGAACTCAGGACTGCTAGATCAGTAGGCCAGCACTTAACCCACTGAGCTACCATGGTTCTGCCTCGACACTGGGAAGCTTTAATCCATTACTTCAACTTCCATTGTGGAAGTTTGAAAATACTTGAGGGTCACTGATGAGGCCTAATTGGCCGAAACTAGCTTGTCTGGCCCAGAAAACATGCACACTTCATATTTTCCAGTTCTGTGGTGTACCCCTTGCTTCCAAAGGATAACCCTTTTATAGAACATATTTAACTTCACTACAGTTGATGTCTGGGAATGTGTGGTCGCAGTAAACAGTCTTCCTGTCCTACATCATAGTGTAATTTGTATTTTCTTGTCCTTTGGGATCATTGATGCCATTGTGGAAGTTTGATAATACTTTAGGGACAATGATGATGCCTAATTGGCTGAAACTAGCTAGTCTGGCCCAGAAAACATGCAAACTTCATATTTTTCAGTTCTGCGGTGTATTCCCTGCTTCCAAAGGATAACCCTATTATAGAACATATTTAACGTCACTGCAGCTGATGTCTAAGAATGTTTGGCGGCTGTAAAAAAGTCTCCCTGCCCTACATTATAGTGTAATTGTATTTTCTTATACTTTATGATCATTGATTTCATTGTGGAAATTTGAAAATACTTGAGGGTCACTGATGATTGGCCGAAACTAGCTAGTCTAGCCCAGAAAACATGCACACTTCATATTCTCTAGTTCTGTGGTGTATTCCTTGCTTCCAAAGCATAACCCTTTTATAAAACGTATTTAACTTTTCCTTCAGAATTCACTTTAATAGAATGCTTCTAGAGAAATAGTCTCAACTAGTAAAGGAGCATGATTCAGATTCAGAGTCAAGCACACTTTGTCTTGATATGTGGATTCATTATAGTTTATACAGTCAATTATGGATGTCTCAAAAACAAAGTACAGCTCAAACTACTGATTTCACAAGTACATTTTCTGGTCCATTTGAGATACCAGTAGTATAAGAGTACAGTTGAACTGTAATGACTAGAGGCCCAAGTGGGCCAGAATCACTCATCTGAATGAGGATGATCATATACATTACATTGTACCTTGGTTGCCATCTTGTCTTATCAGATCACATTGCTTTAATTTAAAATTTATCAGTTCTGAATCTGCATGCTGCCTTGATGCTTCTTATTAAGTTGCCAGCCTCGGTAGCTCAGTTTGATGCGCGTCTGACTGGTGATCAGGAGGATGCAGGTTCGATTCCTGCCGGGGTCGGCAACATTCTTTCGTGGAGATTGATCATGAAATCTTTTATACGGCCATTTTCCCCCTTCCGCTGATTCAAGAAGGGCAGTTGTCAGTTTCTGGCAAAAGAATGTGCACTGTACTGGTTAACCGCTTACATATAAGCCTATCCAGGAAAGTGTGGATAGGTAAACTGACCGGCTCAAAAATGACTTAAAACAGTGTTGACTGGGCTGTTAAACTCCAAACCAACAACAACTTCTAATTAAGTTTCTGAACAGCTAAGTCTGATTTAGGATTTATGAAGAGATGATGTTGGTGCAGAGTGGGGGTGTATAGTTTGTAAGGGCAGAGCTATCGTTTGCAGCTGCTTTTGGCAGTAGATTTGGTTTGAAGGTTTTCAAAATGGCCTCCTTGCAGGCCATCCTGCATATCACAACAAAACAATTTTAGCAATTGTAGATTTCCATGTCACCCTGATGCCTCTCATTAAGTTCAATCCAACTTCTGACTTATAGTTTAGGAGATGTTATTTCAATAGCAAGGTAAATAATAAGGTTCTATCTGGTACACATACCTTTACCAGAGTCTTTAACATAAACAAATTCTAAGTCACTCACCTTGACTTTGAGGTCATGGGCATGGGTGGGAGTACTGCTGAATAAAACTTTGGCCCTATATCTGTCGTCATACCAAATATGAACCAAATCCAACTCATGGGTTGGAAAATATGAGTTCATGTTCTATCTGGCCTTAACCTGAGTTTAACATGACTTGTCAACCCACACATATCGGGGCTTGAAGAAATAGATGGGCTGCATGATGCTTCCACGCAGAGCTAAAACTGGCCCGCACACGAGTACTGGTAAACCGCTTAGAGGAACTAAGCCTGCCCAGGCAAAGCCATGCGAGTCGGCCCATCCATGCTTATTAATCCTGTTGGTTTCATTGGGCGGCTACCGTGTGAAATGTGTAATGCAATCGTTATTTTTTCCACCTTAATTCGCCTATCAGAGTACACCAGGCTCCGTTTCTTCATCGGTGGCATCTGACGGGCAACCAGACCTGGTTTCGCCTTCTAAAGACACTCTATCGTGTTATCTTAGAGGATCTAAGCCTGTCCAGGTCAGACCTTCCATGGTTATAAACCCTATTCGTTTCATTGGGCGGTAGGGCTTGAGATGCCATTTCATCTTAAAGTCTGGTCAAAGTCCCACAAAATTGGAAGCAACGTCTCCAAAATGACCTTTACAGTGTTGACTGCGATGTTAAACTTCAAATCAAACAAACAAACAAACATGATTTGTGTGTAAGTATGTACACATACTAGTACAGATGGCGGTTCGAATGCACAGAAAACTATATCCTCCAGGCATCATCCTATGCGGCTGAGTAATAATAAAGAGTCTATCTACCAGATAAAATTGGTTGGGTCCCTAAATGTGTCTTATCACATGGAATAAGAATATTATATGGTTTATGAATGTGGATCTGAATGGTTTCTGAGATATAGGGCCCTTTATGAAGTGGAGTGGGTGGGGCATGGCCCGGGCACAAATTGGGGGACCCTGCCATTTTTTATTATTCCCCATTATAAGTCTATGGAAATCACCCGGTAAACAACAAAGAGCAAGTCTAAAAATAGAATGCCGTGTTCCATAAGATTTAAAAGCTTGTGAAACTTACTTAACAAGGTAAAAGCTGGTATCATACATTGCCGACAAAAGGCACCTATGGCCGTCAGCCAGGCTGTTGACGAGAGTCCCCTATGGCAGTGAAGGGCTTAACAATACATACTCTTAGGTAGCTGATGGCCTATTCACAAATCAGATTTCCTGCAATGCCATCTATTTGCAGCAGCAAATTGTTTTCCTTAGTGCTTGTCATTTGTTTGCCAATCAGAAGATACATTGCTATGTAAGGTGGTCCCACAACTTAAATGTAAAAAAAAACAAGAGGCCCATGGGCCACTATGCTCACCAGAGCTCAGGTTGGCACTGCCCAATGATAGCCATGTATTTTAACATGATGTGATTTTAATCTACCAATTATAAAGTCTCTCAAATGAACCCCTATATCCAAATGAGCATCCATCTGGACTCAGTATCTAAAACATTAGGCCTTTTATTAAGTAGAGGGTGTAGGGCAGGGACCCAATGGAGCTCTGGCTGGAATCACTAAACGCGTATTATCATAAGGAATAAGAATATATATGGTGTAGCAGTGGGGATCTGTATACCGGAGTTATAAGGCTTCTTAAGCGGTGGAGGTGTTTCCAAGATATTGGGTCTTTAATGAAATGAAGGGGTGGGGCACGACTCCGGCACAACCTGGGGGACCCCCAGGTTAGTGTCAATGAATGCGTCATATCATAAGAAACAAAAATATATAAGGTTTTGGGGCGGGGATCTGAATGGTTTCTGATATAGATGGCCTTTCGTGAAGTGGAGGGGTGGGGCAAGGCCCCGGTGCAACCAGGAAGACCTCCAAATTGGTGTCAATGAATGAGTCTCTTCATAAGGAACAAGAATATATAGGGTTTAGGTGTGGGGATCTGTAAGGTTTCCAAAATATTGGGCCTTTAATGAAATGGAGGGGGTGAGGCATGACCCCCGCACAACCCGGGGACCCCCAGGTTGGTGTCACTGAAAGCGTCTTATCATAAGGAACAAGAATATATATGGTTTTGGGGTGGGGATCTAAATGGTTTCTGAGATATATGGCCTTTTGTGAAGAAGAAGTGGTGGTTCAAGGCCCAGGCACACCCCGGGAGACCCCCAAGTTGGTGTCAGTGAATGTATAGTTTCATAAGGAACAAGAATATATATGGTTTAGGGGTGGGGATCTGTAAGGTTTCCAAGATATTGAGCCTTTTATGGAATGGAGGGGGTGGGACATGACCCCGGTACGTACCGGGGGACTCCCAGGTTGGGGTCACTGAATGCATCTTATCATTAGGAACAAGAATATATATGGTTTAGGGGTGGGGATCTGTAAGGTTTCCAAGATATTGGGCCTTTTATGGATTGGAGGGGGTGGGGCATGACCCCAGCACATACCGGCGGACCCCCAGGTTGGTGTCACTGAATGCATCTTATCATAAGGAACAAGAATATGTATGGTTTTGGGGTGGGGATCTGGATGGTTTCTGAGTTATATGGCCTTTTATGAAGTGGAGGGGGTAGGGCATGGTCCCGGCTTAACCTGGAGGACCCCCATGTTGGCATTAAAGCATATGGCTGAGAGACATTTACAAAAGGAACATTTCTATAAAAGTTTTGTCAAAATATCTGCAATGACTTGGCAGTAAATGCCAGTAAATGCCATTTTTCAGTTTTCCCCATTATAAGTCTATGGAAAATCTAAGCTGCCATAGCAACCAAACTGAAGAGTCAAATTTTATAAAAAAAATACAAAATCTGTAAAGGCAAATATGGTGAATATTTCCAAAAACTCTCAGCCTTATAGAGCATTCGGTTTCTGAGGAGATGATTTTTGACGTATTTTTTTTCTATTTTTTTTTATTTTGGTTTCCATGGCAACCAATACAAATGAGCAGTAGGCCTAAAATCATACGGCAGATAGTAGATTGCCTAAGGAACATTTTTATGTAAGTTTTGTCAAAATATCTGCAGAGGCTTGGCAGTAAATGCCATTTTTCAATTTTTCCCATTATAAGTCTATGTAAACTACAAGTTGCCATAGCAACCAAACTAATGAGACGATTTTGATAAAAAAAACACAAACTTTCAATCCCCCATCCCAAGGATGCTACAGATAAAATTTGAGCCCAATCGGCCCAGTGGCTTCAGAGGAGATGTCCTTTGAAAATGTTTACGTCATAGGACAGACGACGACGACGACGACGACGACGGACAACTGCCTATCCTATAAGCTCCCCCGGAGCCTTCGGCTCTGGTGAGCTAAAAAAAACACTGAGTGATTAAATACTGAACACAACTCTAACAATTGACCTTAAGTTACTAAAGGACAAATCTGTATTAATGCTGTTGTTCATGTAACTAATGGTTATAAATAGAAAATAGTCAGACTACTTTTATCGATGGTACCTGTTATGTCGGGCCCCGCCCATCAGGTTGAAGATATAGATAGGCTGCACGATGCTTCCACGCAGAGCTTAAACCGACCCGCACACAAGTACTGGTAAAGCGCTTAGAGGATCTAAGCCTGCCCAGGCAAAGTGGTGCGAGTCGGCCCGTCCATGCTTATAAACCCTATTGGTTTCATTGAGCAGCAGGGCTTGAGATGTCATTTCATCTCAATGTCGGGTAAAGTCCCACAAAATTGGAAGCAACGTCTCCAAAATGACCTTTACATTGTTTACCGGGACGTTAAACCTTATATCAAACAAACAAAAAACCTGTTATGTCAGAGAGTTGTGTTAGAGAGCTATCTATGGAATCTGGTTGGGTTTGCCAAACACTGAATACACAGATCAGGTGTCGGGGAATGCGGTTGCCGCTCAGCCGGCTGCTCAGGACCACACTATTTGTTTAAAGAATCTGGTTAGCAATTAAAACCTCCCAGTGAAAGTATATCAGCTAAAATCAGTCCAATATTTTAACTCACAGCAGGTTTATCTGTATGTTCCGCTGGAACTCAATGAGATAGCAGCCTTTGACATCATACATGTTAACTTCTATGCAAGCATGTATATTAGTTCATTGTTTAACCTACCATTTATGCCATATTTTTGTGTTTAACCCATGTCTTGCTGAACCAGGATATACTCCGCCTTTCTAAACAGTGTGGATCCAGACAGAAGCCATCTGCTAAGGATCTACACTGTGTGTGATTCTGTTTGACAGTTTGAATGAATACATTAAATATCAAGTACATGAATGCATTAATGCATCACAATAACAAATCAGAAGCAAAGGCAGTGATCTGTAGAATGAACACCCTTTTAAACCCCACTTTACATAGGTAAAAGTCGGAAGAGTAGGTGATGTCATTATTTTAATTTATTAGCAACATCTTTTTATTGGAATAGTTCTTTATTTTCTTATTGTGATTTTTTTCCTGTGACCTTTTTCTGTGACTATTTCCGTGACTTTTTTCTGCGCGCCGAAAGTACAGAGAGACAAAGTGAACATAATATATAATCTTGGCTTGCGAAGATGAGTAAATTCTTACTTTATTCCCTGATCAAATCCATTTTTAATGGCAGATTCAATCTGTCATTTCTAGCTATCCTGGGTGTTGTAAAGTAGTTCCGGCTTTCTTACGACTTTCTTCCGGCTTTGACCGCCAAATAAATATGAGTCCGCACAAACTGTAGTCCGGTTTGGCGCAGTTATCAAAATTGTACATCCTTTAATCGCAATACAAACTTTTGAAGCAAACGACTTGACGATTTTATCTTACCTTCAAGAGAATAGATTCAGCATTTCATATGAATCAGCTGCATCATGCGAGACTGTATACCCAGATCAAAGGGGCGTCTGCTTGGACGTCTGCTCAGGTTTTACACTGTTTTCTAACAGTGCTGTCAATATTTAATCCTTATAGACCAGCCGGTCAGCTGCAGACCAGAATATTAATGGATTTTCCGACATTCGAGGTCAAATCTAGGTCAGTAACAACTAGGTGTATATCAGACTTTGCGAGAAAGGCTGTCCCTTTCAACCCTGGAATATGGTACAGATACCTATGCAAACAGTGTAGGTCCTGTGATATAATTATAGGTGCCATATTTAGCCGAATGGATGAGCCCAACTTCAGTGATGGAAGAGTACACTCCAGAAACTCAAGGCAGTGAATAAATCAAAGCACTGACACCAATCATGCCGATTGTCTCTAAATGCAGGCTGGTCATGAACGAGGACTTGGACTGATCCGTTTAAACTTAAGATGTTAGGAACTGATGCAAAAATGTAGAACAAGATCAGCACCGTGTTCTGTGGCATTTGATCTTAGTCTTCATTGTTTGCCAGATCGAACATTTGATTCAAGTGCAGTGTACCCAACACTGACAAACGACCCGGCTATGTTTGGGTTGTTTGTTTGGCATTCGACCCAAAGTTACTAATAAGAAAAGCGATTCAGAGCTAACGTCTACTGACTATCTCGGAATAACCTTTTTCTTGCAGAAAACAGCCGCAGTGAGATCAGGGTATTCCATAAGACTGAAGAGGGTCATCCTGAAATCGTAGGGTGAGCTTGGCAAACAGTGTAGACCAAGTTCAAACGCTGCAGAATGCGCTTCTTATCAAAATCTTCACTATTTGTTTGGAATTGCAGAGTTAAATTAAACAGTTTAAATCTCAGCCCAGGACTTTTACCCCAACCTGAATCCCACCAACACTTTCGGTGCTATGATTCTGAAACCAAACGATTGCATGATTACAATACGCTTATGCGCCATGCCCTTAAGCTAAAAAGGTTAAATAAATCAACCGTGACGTATGGTTACCAGCCTGGCCACGATCCTGTGTTTTGTTTTGTTTGATTTGAGGTTTAACGTCCCCGTCAACACTGTATAGGTCATTTTGGAGACGTTGCTTCCAATTTTAGGGACTTTTACCCGACACTGAGATGAAATGACATCTCAAGCCCTGCCCCCAATGAAACCAATAGGGTTTATATGCATGGAGGCTTTGCACCGCTTTGCCTGGGCAGGCTTAGATCGTCTAAGCAGATTACCAGTACTCGTGTGCGGGTCGGTTTCAGCTCTGCGTGGAAGCATCATGCAGCCCATCTATTTCTTTAAGCCCCGATGAGCGGGGGCCAACGATCCTGTGTATCACCTTCACACCAGCGCTGATAGAAACCACATGTTCAGGATCAAACTTTTGATGTGTGATGTAAGGTCGTGCCTAGAAAAGAAATTGTATTTTGTTCTCAAAAAGCATCACGTGAGAATGTATTGCAACATTTTTCATTAAACCCTGGACAGTTAGAGTGAGTGAGTGAGTGTTTGTGTTTTACGTCCCACCAACAGCTAAGGTCATACGGAGACGATACCTCGGTTTAAAGACTCATACGAAAGCCTGGAGAAGTTCGGGTTCGATCTTGCGATCCCTGGTTTACAAGGCGAGTAGCATAACCACTACATCACGGAGGCTTCTAATGGACAGTTAGATGCTGGACGTAAAACGGATAGCGTTGACTCTGATTTTGGGAACCACATGTGTGTTATCTAAATGCCTGTTGGAGTGACATCTTACTATCAACAGACGCTAAACGTCGACGTAGCGGAAGACCGACGTCATCCGACAGACACATATGCGAAGCAGATTTCCGCCGGCATATGCTACACTGTAGATAAACAAAGGGTTTCAACTACCGACTAATAAGCACTGACACTGAACGTCGCCCTTATGCGATGCACTTTTGAGAGCTAGATGTCCCTGTCGTGACCAAAATTAATATGTCGACACAGTACGGAACACTTACGCTGGTGCCTGAAATACGTACATGTATATTGGCGTCTAAGCGACTCGCGTGATATGCGTTTCAGTGACACATCGCACTTCAGCGTGAATCACGCCGATTGTCGTTTCGGGATGTTTCGACATATGTGTAAGGTATGCCAAGGCGACGCGTGCGTAATAGAGCATGATATATCGGATGGAATAAGCGAAATTGTATGTCGAGCTATTGCATGTAGCTAGCGACATTAAGAACATTTAAGATCATGGCTGAGATGTTAACTGAACAGCGAGACGTTACATCAATCAAATGCGTCGGCCTCGCGTGGCTCCATTTATTTGTTTAAGCTCAAAATCCAGGATATCTAATCCAGCAGGATTGCGGGCGGGATTATAGTGCTGTTCTTATTCAAAAATGTCTTCAAGCCAATGGAATTCATGTACTGGACTGACCAGCCCTTCTCCTCCGATCTCTTTCCCATAGAGTATCTTTTTGGGGGAGGTATCCACAACCGACCAGACAAAAATGTTACTTATTGACAGTAGCATTGTTAAAACTTGAATTTTAATGTTTGGTTTTGAAAATGTAAATAGTTTCTTTCCAAAATTTGAAACATCGAATGGCATTTCATAATACCATCGGTGTATAGACATCTGCAAACATATCATACAATGGAATTTGCAGAACTACTTTTCTTAATTTTAAGATCTTTTAGAAAGGTTGTCTGTAAGTTTTCACAGTGTGTTGATTTTGTCATAGAATCTGTCATTTCAGTGCCTTTGGCGCTTTGATTAACATACTAACCTCCTGTGATGCCCACTGGAATCGGCTCTATCAGCTTGTTAGTGCAGAGCAATTAGGGCTGAAACACTGCATCTCCTTTGTGTTGCCCACATCAAATTGGTATTCTTCTACAAGAGTTTGGCATCTTGAACCATTGTTACTTTACCCTTGAAGAAAAATATTAAACAGATTAAATATCTTGCTTTCTCCTAGAGTTCTTGCAAACTTGTGTATTTCCTAGTCTATTATTCAATTTTAAGTGTATAAGGTACTGATGCAATTTTCCAGGTAACAAATTTATGAAAACTGGTAAGTAACATGAAAATAAAACAATGTTCAGTACTTTCTCTTAACTTTGTCCTTTGGCAAAGAAAAACTTTTTATTGTTATTCAGTTACTTAATACTTCATACATAATGTCCAAAAATCGAATGAGGATAAGTTTGTTATTAGTAAGTAAAGTTATGATGTCATCAATTTCTATTAAATCTAGAATGGTTGTCTGGGGACAACTTGTCAAGCCCACTGTTTGCTTAAATGACCTATAGGCATGTGAAGAACTGATTCACTCAATTATTATACAAACACCACTCAAACAAAACCATGCTTAGACAGCAATTTCTTTTTTGTAATATTTATGAACCATAAATTTCAATTAACAATATTTACTCTTGAGTCAATGATCATTTTATTGTCTGACCTTCAAGTGTGAACTTGACTTCAACTTACCTGAGCATATGTTTCAAATGAACAACCGTGCCAAATTGTTTTTTTAATCCATGCATAAATGTAGAAGTTATGGCTCGACAAGCTCAATTTACGACCATTTTATCAGTTGACCTTCAGGTGACCTTGACCTATAACCTACATGAATAAATGTTTCTAAAAAGTAAACAACTGTGCCAGATTATTTTGAAATCCATGCATAAATGTAGAGGTTCTGGCCTGGTCAAGCTAAATTTTAAATGAAAATTTTATCAGCTGACCTTCAGTGTGACCTTGGCCTTCATCAACCCTGAAGAAATGTTTCAAATGAACATGTGTGCCAAATTATTTTTAAATCCAAGCATAAATGTAGAAGTTATGGCCTAGACAAGCTCAACTAATTACCATTATATAATCTGACTCATAACTGTGACCTTGACCTTCAGCCTACCTGATTAAATGTTTTAAATGGCACTGCTACTTCTCAAGGAGAACAACTGTGCCAAATTATTTTGAATTCCATACACAAATGTAGATGTTATGGCCGGGACAAACTCTAAATATTATTTCATTATTCATATTAAACAATCATTTTATTATTTGACCTCCAACTGTGGCCTTAACCTTCAACCTGCTGATTAAATGTTTCAAACGTTTCTGCTACTCCTCAAGGAGAACAACTGTGACAAATAATTTGGAAATCCATGCATGAATGTACAACTTATGGCCTGGACATGCTCAAATTATTATTTATTTTACCATTTACAGCCATTTCATCATTTGAACTTCAAATGTGACCTTGAGGTTCAACCTACACGTACCTGAACAAATGTTTCAAATGGCACTGCTCTGAGTGAGTCAGACTGTCCAGTGCATATAGGCCTTCTGGTTTCATTGAGCAGAAGGGCTCGAGATGTCATTTCATCTCAATGTTGGAAAAAAGTCCCAACATCTCCAAAATGACCTAAAGACAAAAGTGTTAATGGGGATGTTAAAACTCAATTCAAACAAACAAACAAACATATGGCACTGTTACACCTCAAGGAGAACAACTGCTCCAAATTATTTTGAAATCCATTCATGAATGCAGAAGCTATTGTCCGCAAGCTCCATTTATGACCATTTATCCTTTGACCTTCAAGTTAAGACCTTGACCTACAACCTACCTAAATAAATGTTTCAAATGGCACTTCTACTCATCGAGGAGAACAAAACCCAATCTATAACTGACTATAGCGCTTTTTTATGATCAAGAATATGATATACGAGAAGCACTTTTTTATGATCAAGAATATTATATGAAAAATAATCAACCATACTTACATCAAATAGCAACAGTGATAATGAAGGAACAGCAGCAAACTGTATAAGGAGTTGCATTGACAATACACACTTTAATAAATATTGCAAATATTGCCAAGAGTTCTATATAAAGTGACACAAATTATTATGACATCTCGCCTCATAACTTGCTTTACATTTGTGTAAAGGTTTGTGAAAATATCGGAAACGGTTTCTTAGTTATGGAGTGGAAACAAATTATTACTGTACTGAGTTTATTCCAAGTTCAAAGGGCAATAACTCCAAAAGTAAGCAAACCAGAGTAACGGTTCTTCTGCTCTGCACCTCGACTCATCGTTCTTTACATTTGCTTTACAGATGCGTGAAAATATCTGAAATATTTTCAGAGTTATGGAACGGACACAAATTTTAATATTACTGTACTGGGTTTATTCGGAGTGCCATTTTTCAATGTTCAAAGGGCAATAATTCCTAAAGTAGGCAATCCAGAGTTATGGTTCATGCACTATGCAAATCATCTCATAGTGCTTTACATTTGTGTGAAGTTTCATGAAAATACCTCAAAAGGTTTTTGATGACAAGGTTAAAATTGCCATTTTTCAATGTTCAAAGGGCAATAACTCCAAAAGTTATGGTTCATGCGCTCTGCACGTTGTCTCAAAGTGCTTTACATTTGTGTGAAGTTTCATGAAAATACCTCAAACGGTTTTTGAGTTATCATGAATAACAGCATTACAGTTGGCATTTTTCAATGTTCAAAGGACAATAACTCCAAAAGTAGGCAATCCGGAGTTATGCATCCAAAGGATAACCCTTTTATAGAACATATTATGGTTTTACACTCTGCACATCGTCTTATAGCGCTTTACATTTGTGTGAAGTTTCATGAAAATACCTTGAACGGTTTTGATGACATGGTTAAAATTGCCATTTTTCACTGTTCAAAGGGCAATAACTCCAAAAGTAGGCAATCCAGAGTTATGTTTCATGCACTCTGCACATCGTCTCATAGTGCTTTACATCAGTGTGAAGTTTCATGAAAATACCTCAAATGGTTTTTGAGTTATGATGAATAACGGAATTACTGAATCAAAGAAGGACAAGGCAAATCCAATATAGCCCCCACTTTTTTAAAGCAGGGCTATAATTATTTTGAAATCCATACATTATGTAGAAAATCCAGACAGACACACAATTCATGCACAATGCACACATGCACATACACCAAACTCAAACTGTAAAAACTATGTATGTCTTGCTCATCACAAGCAGGCTCGACAAAAGTGTGAACTTTTATGGCAATAAAATCTTACTACAAATAGTCATATATGACAACTGCATATTTCTCTTGAAGTCACTTAATTTGAAATTTATGAAACTTTCCAAAGGTTTTGTCTCTTAAATTTCGTATGAAATGCCCACTCATGTAAGATCCTTCTTTTTTTCAGAACAGAAGTACAGGTACATAAACACCGTTCAAGCACATCAGAGTTGTGCATGGCATTAGGGTCTGTACCAATTGTCAGTCAGCCATCAGTTGAATTACCTATTGTGTTTAAATACTGGAACACTATAATCCATTATTTTTTATTTGGAATAAATTGAAAATTAAGGGTTCTAGGTGTCCCAATGGTATGTTATGCTACAGTACCTCTTCTATTTCCGTTGAAAGGCCAGCAAGCAACGGTTCAACTGCCATCTGCAGTCAGCAATGCTTCTTGTCTGACTTGGCAACACAGATTCTGTCAGAAGTCTCACTAACTGTCTCTAGGTAGCTCATAACTGGTCTAGAGTTCTAAAATAATTCAATACATGTATACAGTGTTATGCAAATAGCGATACTTTGCATTTCTAGCAACTATGATCTGCTATGATCTAACATACTAAACTGATGGTTCTAGAGCAGAAAATAATTGCAACACCTACAGGGTTTTCATTAAGAGGTGGTAGGATGCCAAAATGACCGCCTCAATTTATTTTCTGGTCATGTCAAATGTTTTGTTTTGTTTTTTTAATTTAAGTCTTAAGAAATTTTAGAAATTTGCCGCCTCAAACTGCTGAATGGCCTCTTAAGAAAAATCTGATGGAAAACCCTGCACACAGGCTCACCAGAGTCCAGTTCCAAATTACCACCGCTTGTTTTTTGGACTGGCATGGTGATTCATGCATGTTAGATTTAAAGTTACCCAATTTGTTGACATTTTCATACAAACCATGAACTATCAATTTCACAAACCATGAATGCTAGTTGCTACAAATCAAATTTGAGCCCAACTAGGCCAGTGGCTTTAATTTAAGTTTGAAGGAGGTGTTATTTGAAATATTTCATAGACAACAAACAATGATGGACAACTGAGTCTCGTATAAGCTTTCCTAAAGCCTTTGGCTCTGGTGAGTAAGAAGCATAAAAACTGTACGATGAACAATTTTTTTAACCCATTTTTGGGGGGCAACCCCTAAATGGGTACCTCGGCAAACAGTGCAGGCCCAGATCAGATGCCGCAGAACACGGCCGCAGAACACGGCATCTGATCAGCGCCTCAATATTAGCTAACAGAATTTTTCATAGAAAATAGAATAAGGACAAAAATTGAAAATGTGTCAATACGACACAGATGCCCCTCCCTAGGGGCCCGCTTCAACCTGAAAAAATCATGTTGCGATAACAGCTGTCATTGGACAGCATAACTCATCTGGAAATGTGTGCGTTAGGTCATTGGCATAGGTGGGCAGGTATTGCCGATTCAGCCTTTGAAAAATATTCATGAGCAATTAAAACTTTAACATAAAAAAATTTCTAAGTCCGTGACCTTGACCTTCAAGTCATGGGGCAAGGGCAGGGTAATGGCTGAAAGACACTTTTAACCTGTATCTACCATCATTCCAAATATGAAGCAAATCCATTATATGGTTGGAAAAGAATGAGCTCTAAAAATCTTTAACATCAAAAATTTTTGAGTCTGTGACCTTGACCTTGATATCAGGGGGCTGTCGTATGGCTGAATAAAACTTTGGACCAGTAACTATCACCATTCCAAATATGAAGCAAATCCATTTAACCCTTTACCACTCAGATACGTGTTTTTACGTGTCTGCACCCCCCCCCCCCCCCCCCCCATTTTAAGCCCCAGAAGCACCTAAAATCTGCATTTCTATCCCTGGATAGTTATGTTTGCTTTAGGATTTGTTGGGCAAAAAAGTGACCTGTTTTTTCGCGCGCCACCCCACTAAAAATATTCTGGGGGGATTGAAGGGGGGCAACGCCCCCCTCACATCCCGAAAAAATTTGGGTTTATGGCCCAACCGGCCGCAAAAATTTATATCTGAGGGTGTCTGGGGTCAAAAATGCCTGAAAATTGATGCTGATAAAACATGCTGCAAACAGTGAAAATGGCCAGTGCCAAACACCTTAAATGTTGCCTTGACAGCTGTGTGAAGATTAAAATGTGGTCAAAACTTCATGTAAAAACACACTTTTTGCCAACTTTGAGATGCCCCCTCTTTACGTTGACAACAATGATCAAGTTATGAAAGGTTGCATTTGAAAGGCTACTGCCCAATGAACATTCATACCGAGTTTGGTGTAAAACAGACCATACATTATGAAACAATGGCTAGTTGAAGTTGCTGTCAGGTGCAACACTGTGAAAATCAGCGAAATTCACAAAACCCCAGAGTGGTAAAGGGTTAATATGGTTTGGAAAATATGAGCTCTTAACGTACTTAAAATTTAACAAGAAATTCAGTGAAACCGAAGGATGCTTCCCGAAGATGTGCAGTAGGATGTGTGTGTGTGTGTGAATTCGGGTTTAACGTCGCTTTCAACAATTTTTCAGTCATATCACGACGGTGTCTGGTTGCGACAGGGAGCTCAATGCTCACTTTTATACTGCTGCCTCACTGAAGTATCATGTCCTAGACACATTACATGATACCACACCCAGTCACATTATCCTGACACTGGGTCTACCAGACTACCAGTCCTAGCTCTACCCCGTAAAACTGAGTGCCAAGCGAGGAGCAGCTAGTACCATTCTTAACAACTTTGGTATGTCGCGGCCCGGGATTGAACCCGTGACCTCCCCTTCCCCGGAGCAGACACTCTACCAACTGAGCTATCGGGGCCGGTATCTTTCATTGTATAAAGTTTCACTTACTTCCTTTCTGTATGCTCCGGGCAAGCTTTTAATTAGGGAAGTAACACCATAAATACTGGTGACCGGGTTATGGTTCTTGTATTCTCTGATTCCCCTCATCACCCTCTATCAGTATATCAAGTTTCACTTAAATACCTTTAATACTTTAAGAGATAAAGAGTATTACGGACGGACGGGCGGTCGGACAGACAGACAAAGCGGCGAGCATAAAAATTTCTATGTCTATGACCTTGACCTTGAGGTCATGTGCATAAATTGTAGGTAGGGTATTGCTGTATGTCATGTTGGACCTGTATCTATTATAATACCAAGTATAAACTCAATCCATCATATGAACTCTTAAAAAAATAATGTTAAAGATTTCTAAGTCTGTGACCTTGACCTTGAAGTCATAGGCATGGGTGGGAGTATTACTGACTAAAATTTCGGACCTGTATCTATTAGCAAACCAAATATGAACCAAATGAATCATAAAAGTTTGCCGGCCTCATTGGCTCAGTCAGATGCGCGTCTTACTGGTGATCAGATGGACGCGGGTTCGACTCCCGCAGGGGTCGGCAACATTCTTTCGTGGAGATTGATCATGAAATCTTTTCTACGGTCATTCTCTCCCTTCCGCTGATTCAAGAAAGGCAGTTGTCAGTTTCTGGCGAAAGAATGTGCACTGTACTGGTTAACCGCTTACGTATAAGCCTGCTCAGGAAAGTGTTGATAGGTAAACTGACCGGCTCAAAAATGACATAAATAGTTTTGACTGGGCCGTTAAACTCCAATACAAACAAACAAAACATCATAAAAGTTTAGGTTCTCCCTGGTACAAATACCTTTACCCGAGTCTAAACATAAAAAAAAATTCAAAGTCTGTGACCTTGACCTTGAGGTCATGGGTTTGGGTGGGGGTTATTGCTGAATAAAACATTGGACCTATAATCTATCATCATATCAAATATGAACCAAATTTATCACATGGTGTGGAAAATATGAGCTCAAGTTTTACCTAGTACAAATACCTTAACCTGTGTCTAAAACATTTAAAATTTCTAAGTCTGTGACCTTGACATTGAGGTCATGTGTATGGCTGGAGGTACATGTAGTGCTGAATAAAACGTTGGACCTATATCTATCATCATACTAAATATGAACCAAGTCCATCACATGGTTTGGAAAATATGTCTTCAAAATTCAGGCTCTACCTGGTACAAAAACCTTAACCTGAGTCTAACAAGAGTACGTACGTACACACTTTCCTACAGAAGGACGTATATTCGGACGCACGCATGCATGTACCCATGAACCCACGTACGGAAAACCGAAAAACTACATGTAATGATGTATATGCCCCCAACATCATCCGATGCGGGGAGCATAAAAAACTATATATGCACCCGGTATCTTCTGATGTTGGGGCATAAAAACAGGCATATCACCCAGTATATGACAAGTAGACTTGTCCCAGATATAGCAATCAAAGGGTCCATTAGTAAACAATGGGATAAAGTCTTAGCCTAGTGAGCTCTGACTCTTAATCATTAGGTCTTTCACTGTTGTGGTTCTAGCCTCACTTGAGTCATATGTGAGACACAAATTTAGGTTCTGCATCAGGTCAGGTGGTTTTTCTTTGGATCCTCCGGTTGTTGCCCACTCTGTGGCCTAGTGGATAAGAGTGCTGACTCTTAATCATTAGTTTAGTCTCACCGAGCCTGGCTCGGGTCACAGACGAGATGCCAAGTTCTGCAATGGAATGTCAGGTGGATTTTCTCTGGGTTGTCCTGTTTTCGCCCAACTCTGATTAACGATTGGCTTCATATAAGTAGTGAAATAATCTTAAGAGGGCTGTAAAACCAAAGCCAAAAAAAAGGTTTAGCCTTATAGAGCAATATGATTTCTAAAGAGATTATTTAAGTATATTTTCCATTTATTTTTGTGGCAATATTCGCCCATTCTCCATCTTATCACATGGGAAAAGTTTTAACAGGAATCCTAAATAGCTCTGTTAAGTAGAGGAACGATAGAGTGAAAGTGGACAAAATACTTTCCACTTTAGCTATTCTGTTATACAAATCTCTAGACATTTGGTGTTTGATAGTGTAGGCTCTGATGAAACAGGATGAAAGCAAGGGGTTTGTTTGTTTGTAGTGGAGTTTAACGGCCCAGTCAACACTATTTAGGTCATTTTTGAGCCGGTCAGTTTACCTATCCACACTTTCCTGGGCAGGCTTATACGTAAGCTGTTAACCAGTACAGTGCACATTCTTTCGCCAGAAACTGACAACTGCTCTTCTTGAATCAGCGGAAGGGAGAGAATGACCGTAGAAAAGATTTCATGATCAATCTCCACGAAAGAATGTTGCCGACCCCGGCGTGAGTCGAACCCGTGTCCTCCTGATCACCAGTCAGACGCGCATCCGACTGAGCCAACAAGGCCGGCAAAGCAAGGGTTGTTTAAAGCTTAGTTATGATCTGGGTCCTGCCCTCTGGGCTTTGTCTGAGGAAGGTGGGTGCAGTTACATGTAGGAGCAGACCAAAAGAGATAAAATCTAAAAAAAAGAACCATCCTGGAAACCATCAACAATGTGTATAGTATTTCATTCAATCCCTATTTCCAAAATTAGATTGGTTGCCCAGGGACAACTTGTCAAGCCCGCTGTCTGCTTTAGAACCTATAGACATGTGAAGAACTGATTCACTCATTTATTAGACAGAAGAGGAGCCCCGGTAACTCAGTGGGTTAAGCCCGGGCCTACTCATCTAATGGTCCAGAGTTTGATCCACACTCCAGGCAAAATCTTCTAAACTGTAAACGGAGTTCCACTGGACACAGCCTTTCACTATCAATCTCCCATCATCATGATATGACTGTTGAAAAGGACATAAAATCACGAGTCATCCATCCATCTATTATACAGAAGCCATGCAAACAACATCATGCTTACAGACAGCAAACTTTTTTAATATTTATGAGCCAAAAATTTCAATTTACACAAGCAAATGACCATTTTATTGCCTGACCTTCATGTGTGACCTTGACCTTCTACTTACCTGAACAAACGTTTAAAATAAACAATTTTGCCAGATTATTTTGAAATCCATGCATTAAATTAATGTAGAAGTTCTGACCATTTGATCAACTGAATTTCAAGTGTGACCTTGACCATCAACATATATGTACTTGAACAAATTATACTTGTCAAGGAGAACAACTGTGCACAATTACATGTATTTTGAAATAAATCTATGAATAAATGTAGCTCAGTTATGGCCCGGACACAAGCTCAATTTATGACTATTTTATCATTTGACCTTCAAGTGTGACCTTGACATTCAACCTACCAAAACAGATGTTTCAAATGGCATTCTAATCCTCAAGGAAAGCAAATGCACCAAACTATTTTGAAATCCATGCATAAATGTAGAAGCTATGACCTGAAAACCTCAGTTCATGACCATTTCATCATTTGTGACCTTGACCTTCAACCTACATGTACCCGCTCAACTGTTTCAAATGGCACTGCCAGTATACTCCTCAAGGAAAACAACTGTGCCATTTTTTTAAATCCATGAATAAACAAGAGGCCCATGGGCCACTACGCTCACCAGAGCTCAGGGGAGGCACTGGCCTCTGGTAGTCATGTATTTTAACAAGAATATATATGGTTATGGGGTGGGGACCTATAAGGTTTCCGAGATATGAGGACTTTTATGAAGTGAAGGGGGTATGGCAAGGCCCAGACGCATCCCTTGGCCCCCAGGTTGTTGTCAATGAATGCGTCTTATCATAAGGAACAAGAATATATATGGTTTAGGGGTGGGGATCTGAATGGTTTCTGAGATATATGGCCTTTTATGAAGTCGAGGGGGTGGGGCAGGGCCACAGTTAAGGCTGGCACGATTAAGCAGATAATTTATTAATTGATCAATAAATTCCACAAGAATGATTATCAGTACTGATTTGTTTGTAATCTATTATTTGATAAGTACAATTTACTACTCAAAGCTGTGCCTAAAATCGCTGGATCAGTGGCAAACAGTGCAGGCCCTGATGAGACGCCGCATTTTGCGGCGTCTCATCTGGGTCTACACTGTTTGTCCAGGCCTGTCTGTTCAAATATATTCTTATGGTAAAATACAACATATGCTGAGAGTCATGCTCAGACAAAGCCAGACAGGTAAAATTATGATCAAATCTTCAGTGAAAACTAATCGATTATCGATCACAATGTAAGGACTGATAATCAATTGTCTTTTCAGCTCCGATTAGCCAGCCATAGCCACAGTGCATCCCAGGGGAACCCCAGCTTGGTGTCACTAAATGTGTCTTATCATAAGGAACAAGAATATATATTTTACGTACTCCTCTGACATTAGTGTCAAAACTGAGTACTGTCCCTTGTCCGAGGCTCATGACCAGCTTTCTCGGCAGGGCCTAAACTGCTTTTATCAATACGAGGGACTACCGCATGACGTATAGCATGTACTGCTCACCAAAGTGATATAAGCATTGCATGCACAAGCAGGGAACCAGTCCATTTAAGTACATATCTATTTTTAGCTTATTTGGATGCCCAAATATGTATGTATGCAGAAATCTTTTAAGATCGCTAGACCATTACTTTCATAATCAATTTTTAAAAACTCATAAGCTGTGCATGTAAGTGCTATTAAACTAGATACAAGAATACCAAGCTTGTCACGGCAAATAATGGGCTCTGATATACATGTGACTTCACACTTTGGTTATCTCGTACTATGGATAGCTCGGACTTTTTATCCGGTCCCGTAAGGTTCGAGATATCGAGCGTCGACTGTATACCTATATGTAAACACAGTGAGCTCCGGCCCCTGGGCCATTTTTGGCACTAGGGCTATAGTTTGAACAATCTTGGTAGAAGACTACTACAGGGATTTTGTGTGGGGCCGGACATCTGTCATAGTCCTTAAAAAAATTATGATTGTCAAAAAGATTTCAGGCCAGTCTGGACAAAATGTCCTGAAATGATTTTGGACTCTACTTTATATAAATATTGTTTGTAAGAATCAATATTGTTATACAAGAGGGCCATGATGGCCCTGGATCGCTCACCTGATCCATAGAGTAACAAGTGGGCCCTGGGGAGGGCCATTATTGACCCCAGGGTAATAATGTGCATAATGTTGAGGGAGGTCTAAAAAGGTGAAGATTGATACCAAATATCAACAAAGGCTATAATTTGAACAATCTTGGCAAAGGTCCACTAGATGAAGCTACACACCAAACATTAAAGAACCGGGCCTTGCAGTTTCAGAGAAGAAGATTTTCAAAGATAATCCCTATATAAACCTATGTAAAATGTAAAACCAAAGGGCCCGGGGGGTGTGGGGGGATGGCATTTGTGGCCTCAGGGCTATCATTTAAACAATCTTGCTTGGGGCCCGCTAGATGAAGCTCCATACCAAATATCAAAGACATGGGCCTTGCAGTTTCAGAGAAGAAGATTTTTAAAGATTTCCCTATATAGTCTATGTAAAACCAAAGGGTCTCGGGCGGGGGCATTTTCGGACCATGAGCTATAATTTGAACACCAAATATCAAAGACCTAAGCCTTGTGGTTTCATAGAAGAAGATTTTGGAAGATTTTCCCTATATAAGTCTATGTAAAACCAAAGGGCCACGAGGCGGGGGCATTTTTGGTCTCAGGGCTATAATTGGAACAATCTTGGTAGAGAACCACTAGCTGAAGCTTCATACCAAATATCAAAGACCTAAGCCTTGTGGTTTCAGAGGAGAAGATTTTTCAAGATTTTCCCTATATAAGTCTATGCAAAACCACAGGGCCCCGGAGCGGGGACATTTTTGGCCCTAGGGCTATAATTTGAACAATCTTGGTAGAGGTCCACTAGATGATGCTTCATACAAAATGGCAAAGACCTGGACCTTGCAGTTTCAGAGAAGAAGATTTTTAAAGATATTCCCTATATAAGCCCATGTAAAACCAAAGGGCCCCGGGGCGGGGGGATTTTTGGCCCCAGCACTATAATTTGAACAATCTTGGTAGGGGTCCACTAGATGACGCTTCATACCAAATATCAAAGACCTGGGCCTTGTTGTTTCAGAGAAGAAGATTTTTTATGTTTTCGCTAAAAAAAATCTATTTTTGGCTCCTGTGACCTATATGTGCAATGGACCGGAACCATTTGAACAAATTTGAAAGGGGACCACCTAAGGATCATTCCTGTGAGTGAGTGAGTATTTGAGTTTTACGTCCCACCAACAGCTAAGGTCATACGGAGACGGGACCTCGGTTTAAAGACTCATCCGAAAGTCTGGAGAAGCCCGGGATCGATCCTGCGATCCCTGGTTTACAAGGCGAGTAGTGTAACCACTACACCACGGAGGCTTCTATCATTCCTGTGAAGTTTGGTCCAAATCCAATCAGTGGTTTAGGAGGAGATGTCCTTTGAAGAAATTGTTTACGCACGGATGACAGACAAAAAGTGATTCTAATATAAAACACAAGAGGGCCATGATGGCCCTGGATCGCTCACCTGATCCATAGTGTAACAAGTTGGCCCCAGAGAGGGCCATTATTGGCCCCAGGGCTTTAATGTGCATAATGTTGAGGGAGGTCTGAAAGGTGAAGCTTCATACCAAACATCAACAAAGGCTATAATTTGAACAATCTTGGCAAAGGTCCACTAGATGAAGCTACACATCAAATATCAAAGACCTGGGCCTTGCGGTTTGAGAGAAGAAGATTTCTTTTAAAGATATTCCCAACATAAGCCTATGCAAAACCAAATGGCCCCGGGGCTATATAAATCTATGTAAAACCAAAGGGCCCCGGGGTGGGGGCATTTGTGGCCCCAGGGCTATAATTTGAACAATCTTGGTAGAGGTCCATTAGATGAAGCTTCATACCAAATTTCAAAGTCCTTACCCTTGTGGTTTCAGAGAAGAAGATTTTTAAAGATTATCCCTATATAAGCCTATGTAAAACCAAAGGGCCACTTTTGGCCCCAGCACTATAATTTGAATCATCTTGGTAGGGGTCCTTTAGAAGAAGCTCCATACCAAATATAAAAGACCTAGGACTTGTGGTTTCAGAGAAGAAGATTTTTAAAGATTTTCGCTATATAAGTCTATGTAAAACCAAAAGGCCCTGGAGCAGGGGCATTTTTGGCCCAAGGGCTATAATTTGATAATTTGAACAATCTTGGTAGGGGTCCACTAGATGAAGCTTCATACCAAAAATCAAAGTCCTGGGCCTTGCGGTTTCAGAAAAGAAGATTTTTAAAGATTTTCCCTATATAAGCTATGAAAAACCAAAGGGCCCCGGGGCGGGGGCATTTTTTTCCCAAACACTATTATTTGAACAATCTTGGTAGGGGTCAACTAGATGAAGCTTCAAACCAAATATCAAAGTCCTGGGCCTTGCAGTTTCAGAGAAGAAGATTTTTAATGATTTTCCCTATATAAGCCTATGTAAAACCAAAGGGCCCTGGGGCAGGGACATATTTGGCCTCAGCACTATAATTTGAATAATATTGTTAGAGGTCCTTTAGATGAAGCTTCATACCAAATATAAAAGACCTAGGCCATGTGGTTTCAGAGAAGAAGATTTTTAAAGATTTTCCCTATATAAGTCTATGTAAAACCAAAGGGCCCCGGGGCGGGGACATTTTTGGCCCAAGGGCTATAATTTGAACAATCTTGGTAGAGGTCCATTAGATGAGGATCATTCTTAATATCAAAGTCCTGGGCCTTGCGGTTTCAGAGAAGAAGATTTTTAAAGATTCTGCTTATATAAGCCTATGTAAAACCAAAGGGCACCGGGGCGGGAGCATTTTTCGCCCCAGCACTATAATTTGAACAATCTTGGTAGGGTTCCACTAGATGAAGCGTCATACCAAATATCAAAGACCTGGGCCTTGTGGTATCAGAGAAGAAGATTTTTAAAGATTTTCCCTATATAAGCCAATGTAAAACCAAAGGGCCCCGTGGCGGGGGCATTTTTTGTCCCAGCACTATAATTTGAACAATCTTGGTAGGGGTCCACTAGATGAAACTTCATACCAAATATCAAAGTCCTGGGCCTTGTGGTTTCAGAGAAGAAGATTTTTAAAGATTTTCCCAATATAAGCCAATGTAAAACCAAAGGGCCCAGTGGCGGGGGCATTTTTTGTCCCAGCACTATAATTTGAAAAATCTTGGTAGGGGTCCACTAGATGAAGCTTTATACCAAATATCAAAGTCCTGGGCCTTGTGGTTTCAGAGAAGAAGATTTTTAAAGATTTTCCCTATATAAGCCTGTGTAAAACCAAAGGGCCCCGGGGCGGGGGCATTTTTCGCCCCAGCACTATAATTTGAACAATCTTGGTAGGGGTCCACTAGATGAAGCTTCATACCAAATATCAAAGACCTGGGCCTTGTGGTTTCAGAGAAGAAGATTTTTAAAGATTTTCCCTATATAAGCCAATGTAAAACCAAAGGGCCCCATGGCGGGGGCATTTTTTGTCCCAGCACTATAATTTGAACAATCTTGGTAGGGGTCCACTAGATGAAGCTTCATACCAAATATCAAAGTCCTGGGCCTTGTGGTTTCAGAGAAGAAGATTTTTAAAGATTCTTCCCTATATAAGCCTATGTAAAACCAAAGGGTCCTGGGGCGGGGGCATTTTTCAACCCAGCACTATAATTTGAACAATCTTGGTAGGGGTCCACTAGATGAAGCTTCATACCAAATATCAAAGACCTGGGCCATTTGGTTTCAGAGAAGAAGATTTTTTAAGTTTTTGGTGAAAAAAATCTTTTTTTGGCTCCTGTGACCTAGATGTGCAACGGACCGGAACCATTTGAACAACTTTGAAAGGGGACCACCTAAGGATCTTTCCTGTGAATTTTGGTCAAAATCCGATCAGTGGTTTAGAAGGAGATGTCGTTTAAAGAAATTGTTTACGCACGGACGCACGCACGCACACACGGACGCACGCACGACGGACGACGGACAAAAAAGTGATCCCAAAAGCTCACCTCGTCACTACGTGACGGTGAGCTAAAAAGTGGTAACATTGACTATTTTAGTGTAAGAAAATTTCATTTTTCCAAATGAAATTCAGTATGTCCGATAAATTTTGAGCTGTCTGGACAATTTGTCTGAACCGCATTTTGGGCCAGCAGAATCCCTGTACTAGCTTCATGACAAATATCAAAGACCTGGGCCTTCTGGTTTCAGACAAGATGATTTTTAAAGGTTTTCCCTATGTAACTCAAATATCGAATACCACTGGGCCATCTGGTTTCAGTCAAGAAGATCTTTTAGATTTATAAATATTTTGTCTATATTAGGCTATGTAAACCCATTGGGCCCCACTAGAGGTCCACTAGACATATATTTAAGCTTCACACCAAATATCAAAGACCTCCAGGGCCTTATTGTTTCAAACAAGAAGATATTTAAAGGTTTTCCCTAAATACTTCTATGTTAACGCAGTTGGCCCTGCCTCGGGCCATTTTTGGCCCCAGTGCTATAATTCGAACAATCTGGGTAGAGGTCCACTAGAAGAAGCTTCATGCCAAATATGAAATACCTCATCCTGGGCCTTCTGGTTTCATAAGAAGATCTTTTAAAGTTTTCTCTGATTTTCCCCTATTTGTGGTCATGGCAACCAGAATTCTGCATGGAATATTGAATACTTTGAACAAATTTGAGAGGATCACCCAAGGATTATTTCTGCAGAGTTTTGTCAAAATCTAGTTTAGGAGGTGATCATGTTGTTTAAAGAAATTGTGAATGGACGGACACTTGGATGGACGATCACAACGATGGGCAGTGACCAATCACAATAGCTCCCCCTCTTTGCAGTGGTTTGAGCCTTGCTCAGGTCACATGTGAGATGCTAAGTTCTGCAATGGAAGGTCAGAGGGTTTTTCTCCAGATACTCAAGTTTTCACCCAATTCTGATAGGGCTGCAACGATATAGTTACCTCACGATACAATACATATTGCGATATTTGCGTCACGATACGATACATATTGCGATACACTTTCCGGCATGAAAAAGAAACTTTAAGCAAAGAAATTCCTTAAAATCAGCTTTAAGCAATACTTATAAATTTAATTCTTTTGTAGAAATTAACTGTAATATACATGAACAATGGAAACAAGAGGGCCATGATGGCCCTGGATCGCTCACCTGATCCATATAATAACAAATGGGCCCAAGGGCAGGGTCATTATTGACCCCAGGGCTATAATGTGCATTGTGCATAATGTTGAGGGAGGTCTAAAAAGGAGAAGCTTCATACCAAATATCAACAAAGACTATAATTAACAATCTTGGCAAAGGCCCTTTAGATGAAGCTATACACCAAATATCAAAGCCCTGGGCCTTGCGGTATTAGAGAAGATGATGTTTTTAAAGATATTCCCTACATAAGCATATGTAAAACCAAATGGCCCCCGGGCTGGGCCATTTTAGGCCTTCATACACAAACTATCAAAGCCCTGGGCCTTGCGGTATTAGAGAAGATGATGTTTTTAAAGATATTCCCTACATAAGCCTATGTAAAACCAAATGGCCCCCGGGCTGGGCCATTTTAGGCCTCAGGGCTATAACTTGGACAATCTTCTGAGAAAAAGATTTTCAAAGATTATAAAAGTCTATGTAAAACCAAAGGGCCCTCGGGTGGGGGCATTTGTGGCCCAAGGGCTATATTTTGAACAATCTTGGTAAAGGTCCACTAGATAAAGCTCCATACCAAATATCAAAGACATGGGCCTTGCAGTCTCAGAGAAGAAGATTTTTAAAGATTTCCCCTATATAAGTCTATGTAAAACCAAAGGGCCCCGAGGTGGGGGCATATTTGGTCCCAGGGTTTTAATTTGAACAATCTTGGTAAAGGTCAACTAGATGTAGCTTCACACCAAATATCAAAGACCTAGTAGGCCTTGTGGTTTCAGAGAAGATGATTTTTAAAGATTTCCCTTTATAAGTCTATGTAAAACCTAAGGGTCTCGGGGTGGGGCATTTGTGGCCCCAGGGCTATAATTTGAACAATCTTGATAGAGATCCACTAGATGAAATTTCACACCAAATATCAAAGACCTACGCCTTGTGGTTTTACAGAAGAAGATTTTTTTTAAGATTTTCACTATATAAGTCTATTTAAAACCAGGGGGCCAGAGGCGGGGACATATTTGGTCTCAGGGCTATAATTTGAACAATCTTGGTAAAGGTCGACTAGATGTAGCTTCACACCAAATATCAAAGACCTAGGCCTTGTGGTTTCAGAGAAGATGATTTTTAAAGATTTCCCTTTATAAGTCTATGTAAAAGCAAAGGGCCCCTGAGAGGGGGCATTTTTGGCACCAGCACTATAATTTGGACAATCTTGGTAGGGATCCACTAGATGAAGAATCATACCAAATTTCAAAGACCTGGGCCTTGCGGTTTCAGAGAAGAAGATTTTTAAATATTTTCCCAATATAAGTCTATGTAAAACCAAAGGGCCTGAGGCGAGGCATATTTGTTCTCAGGCTATAATTTGAACAATCTTGGTAAAGGTCCACTAGATGTAGCTTCACACCAAATATCAAAGACCTAGGCCTTGTGGTTTCAGAGAAGATGATTTTTAAAGATTTCCCTTTATAAGTCTATGTAAAACTAAAGGGCCCTTGAGCGGGGGCATTTTTGCCCCAGCACTACAATTTGAACAATCTTGGTAGGGGTCCACTAGATGAAGCTTCATACCAAATATCAAAGACGCCTTGTGGTTTCAGAAGAAGATTTTTTTTAAAGATTTTCCCTATATAAGCCGATGTAAAGCAAAAGGGTCCCGGGGCTGGGGCATTTTTGGCCCAGGACTATAATTTGAACAATCTTGGTAGGGGTCCACTAGATGAAGCTTCATACCAAATATCAAAGACCTGGGCCTTGCAGTTTCAGAGAAGAAGATTTTTAAAGGTTGTCCCTATATTATCCTTTGTAAAACCAAAGGGCCCGGGGGCTGGGGCATTTGTGGCCCCAGCACTATAATTTGAACAATCTTGGTAGGGGTCCACCAGATGCAGCTTCATACCAAATATCAAAGACCTGGGCCTTGCGGTTTCAGAGAAGAAGATTTTTAAAGATTCTCCCTATATAAGCCCATGTAAAAAACAAAGGGCCCTGGGGCAGGGGCATTTTTGGCCGCAGCACTATAATTTGAACAATCTTGGTAGGGGTCCACTAGATGAAGCTTCATACCAAATATCAAAGACCTGGGCCTTGTGGTTTCAGAGAAGAAAATTTTTTAAGTTTCCAGTGAAAAAAATCTATTTTTGGCTCCTGTGACCTAATGTAGATGTGCAATGGACAGGAACCATTTGAACAACTTTGAAAGGGGACAACCTTAAGGATCATTCTTGTGAAATTTGGTCAAAATCTGATCAATGGTTTAGGAAGAGATGTCACTTGAAGAAGAAGTTTACGCACGCACGCAGGGACGGACACACGGACGGACGCACGACGGACGAAAAGTGATCCCAAAAGCTCACCCCGTCACTATGTGACAGGTGAGCTGATAAAAGTGAAAATAGAAACTTATTTTTAAGTCACAAATTTAAGCAAAACCAGCAAAAGTTTTCACCTCATCTCCATCAAATTACTATGTTTGCTGTATTGTAATCGTACTATCGTCAAACTGCTTCACGATATGCGTATCGTCAGCAGATATTGCAATATTTACCAAACAACTCAGTGAAAACTCTGATTAATGATCAGCTTGATGTGAGTGAAACAATCTTGAAAGGACTGTAAAACCAACCAAAAAAAAAAAAAAAAATAACACGTGAGTACCAAAAAAAAACCCATTCGTTTAGGACTAAGCCTGCCCAGGCAAAGTGGTGCGAGTCAGACCCTCCAATGGGTAATTCCTTCTTGGTTTCATGATGCCACTGGGCTAGAGATGTAATTTCATCTCAGTGTCGGGTAAAAGTCTCACAAAATTGGAAGAAACGTCTCCAAAATAACCGAAATAGTGTCAATGGGAAAGCTTAACATTTATTCAAACAAAACAAACATAGACAGATAGATGGCAGTGGCTAGCCGTCCGGTACTGGACGACCAGTCTTAGAATGAGTCTGCCCGTCGAAGACTGGACGACCAGTCAAGGAGCCTGCTCTTCCGGTACCAGAGGGCTAGCCAACCCATGTAGGAATGGCTCGCCGTCCGGTAGTGAATTTATGTCTCTCATATTCCATAGGGTATGCAGTGAAATTGCATTCCAAATTATATTACCCCTTTATGATGTAATGAAAATATTTTCTAATTTACTCTAACTCTATTCTTATCACCTACCAGTTTGTCAACATTTTTTTTTTCACTTAATTTCTGTCAAGGACATAACTATAATTGACCCTGATGCAGTAGTTTGTTGACTACAAAAGCTTTGTCCAGGCACGGTGTCACAGTTGAAATTATTATTATGGCGAGGTAGGCTGACAGCCGGCTGGCACCAGACTTTTAGGTCTAGTGCCAGCCGGCTGTCACCAGACCTAAAAGTCTGCTGACAGCCAGCAATAATATTTCTTCAATACTAACTACATTTTCATATTCTTATCTTCACCATATGTCTGGAATCTGGATCCAATTATAGAACTAGAAATGTATAAAGTTTGATTAAAATTCATCAATTGGGCATGAGCTTGGGTGCAGAAAACCAATTTTTGGCTGAAAATCAAGTTTTCTGGAGCATATGACCTTAAAAGTTAGGACAAGGTCACCAGTCTAATTAAATTTTTTGTTGCTGGTATATTGAAAAGTTGGACCACAATCCATTGATTTGTTCATGAGATAGGGTGCAGTCAAACCATTTTTTGTCCAAAGTTGACAGTTTTTAGGGGCCTGTGCCTTTTAAAACCAAAATATGACTGATTTACCCCTCCATGTGTGTGTGTGTGTGTGTGTGTGTGTGTGTGTGTGTGTGTGAATTCGGGTTTAACGTCGCTTTCAACAATTTTTCAGTCATATCACGACGGTGTCTGGTTGCGACAGGGAGCTCAATGCTCACGTTTATAGTGCTGCCTCACTGAAGTATCATGTCCCAGACACATTACATGATACCACACCCAGTCACATTATCCTGACACTGGATCGACCAGTCCTAGCTCTACCCCGTAAATCTGAGTGCCAAACAAGGAGCAGCTAGTACCATTTTTAACGACTTTGGTATGTCGCGGCCCGGGATCGAACCCGAGACCTCCCGTTCCCCGGAGCGGACACTCTACCAACTGAGCTATCGGGGCCGGTACCCCTCCATGTAAGATTGGTCCCAAATCCACAATCCATCCATAGGTTCAGTGCCTAAATCAGGATATGCCAAGCCGCTGTCGCTGATGCAAACAGGATCTGCACCTAAAACAACATATCCTTCTCCCCTGTTATTTTTTTTAGCTCACCAGAGCCGAAGCTTATGGGATAGGCAGTTGTCTGTCATCGTCTTATGTCAACACTTTTAAATGACAACTCCTCTGAAGCCACTGGGCCCATTCAGCCCAAACTTAATCTGTAGCATCCTCGGGCTGGGGATCGAAAGTTAGTGGGTTTTTTTATGAAAATGGGCTCATTAGTTTGGTTGCTGTGGCAACTTGGAGTTTCTATGGGGAAAATAGAAAAATGGCATTTACTGCCAAGCCTTTGACAAAAAATTTATAGCAATGTTCCTTCAGTAAATTTCTTTCAGCCATATACTTTTATGCCAACCTGGGGGTCCCCCAGGGTGTGCCGAGACCATGTCCCAGCCCCTCCATTACATAAAAGGCCATGTATCTTGGAAACCATTCAGATCCCAACCCCAAATCATATATATTCTTGTTCTTTGTGATAAGACACACTCAGTGACACCAACCTGGGAATCCCTGGTTGTGCTGGGGCCATGCCCCACCCCCTCCACTTAGTTAATCCAATATCTCAGAAACCGTTCAAATCTGCACCCCTAAACCATATATATTCTAGTTCCTTATAAGACACATTCAGTGATACCAACCTAGGGGTCTCCCAGGGTGTGCCTGAGTGCCATGTCCCGACCCTCCACTTCAAAAAAGGCGAAATATCTGAGAAACTGTTCAGATTACCCCATCCCTAAACCACATTAAATTTTTTCCTTATGATAAGACGCATTCAGTGATACCAACATGTGGGCCCAGGGGGTGTTCTGGGTCCGCCGGCCCACCCCTCCACTTCATAAAAAGCCATATATTTCAGAAACCACCAAGATCCCCGCCCCTAAACCGTATATTTTCTTATTCCTTATGGTAAGACTCATTCAGTCACACCAACCTGAGGGTCTCTTTGTGCTGCAGCAATGTGCTGGGGGCATGCCCTGCCCCTCCACTTCATTAAATGCCATATATCATAGAAGACAGTCAGATCCCAGACCCATAATCATATGCATTCTTATTCCTTATAATTAGACATATTAAATCACACCAACTTTCGGGGTCCTCTCCCCTCCATTTCACAAAAGGGCCTCATATCTCAAAAACTGTTCAAATCCCCACCCTTAAACCATATATATTCTTGGTCCTTATGATAAAACACATTCAGAGACAACACAATCTAGAGCTTTTCTGGTGTCCAGCGGGGCCATGCCCCTACCCCTCCGATGCCGAAAAGGCTTTGTATCTCAAGAATCTTACAGATCCCCACCCTTAATCCATATATATTCTTGTTCCTTTTGATATGGGATACCAACCATGGCTTCATTGGGTCCATGCCCCATCCCCGCCACTTCATAAAATAACAAATATTTCAGATACAGTGTCGACATGGGTGCTCCGGATTGTGGGGGTATGTTTGGGAGACTTTAAAATCGGTATATTATAATCATATGTTAAAATATATTGCTGCCAGTGGTCAGTGACCACCTGAGATCTGGTGAGCAAAGTGGCCTATGGACCTCTTGTTTTTGTTTTGGTTTATGGCCCTTTCAAGATTTTCACTTATTTTGAGCTGGTTGCTAATCAGAGGTGGGCAAAGATAAAAACCACATTACCGTCCCTTGCAGAACCTCCTAATGATTAACAGTTGGTGCTTTTAACCACTAGGCCATGAAGTCTATTTGTTGGGGGACATAATTATGCTCATACTTGATAGTCATAACAAAGCATTGGTTCTACCTACACTGACATTATATTCTGGGATGTCTTAGAAGCTAGACTAATTATACCCCTGGCATATGAAGTATGCTATGGGGTATATAGTTTTAGCCTGTCATTCGACCATTTGTCTGTCCATCCGTCCATGTGTCAATCTGTCCGTCCATCGGGTAACATTTTGGTTAAAGTTTTTGTTTTGTTTGAGTTGCGATTTTACATCCCCATCAACAGGGATTCTCCTAGTGCAACTTTGGGGCCGGTAATCAGCCCCTATTTTTCCAAATTTAGAGACAGATATTCCCAAATTTTATGACAACTTTCCAAATTTCTGATGTTGTGCTACATTTTGATAAAATAATTCATGAAAAATTGAACCAAAATTGACAAAGTTACAGCTGAATTAAATTCCCAACTATAAATATTAGCGAGCTGTTTTTCCCAAACCCAGTGGCCCCTGGACCCTGATTCTGAAGGGTAGGAAAATCCCTGATCAACAGTATTAAGGTAATTTTGGAGACATTGCTTCCAATTTTGTGGGACTTTTACCCGACATTCAGAGATGAAATGATATCTCAAGCCCTACCACCCATAAAATCCGTTAAGGTTTAAGGAGCCGTCCGACTCGCATCACTTCCTGGGCAGACTTATATAGACCTAAGCTGTTTACCAGTATTCAAGTTCGATCAGTTTCAGCTTTGCGGGGAAGCACCGTGCAGCCCAATCTATTTCTCCAGGCCCTGATGGGGGTGGTGGGGGGTGCTTGGTTAAAGTTTTGCGTCAAAGTTTCTAAGAGATTTTATCTTCTGAACCCTTTGATAGATATAGTTGATACTTTAACTTACATTGCAGTTACATACTGGTCTCAAAATTTCTTTGATGCATGTCCCGCCCCCACAGTGACCATGAGGTCAAGGTCACAGACTCAGAAATTTTACATTTGGTTAAAGTTTTAAGACAAAGTTTATAGATGTGTGTATGTGCTAAACGCTAAGACAAACTCAGTTGATACTTGCATCAATGTTGCATACCACTCCAAAGATTTTGTGGTGTATGTCCCTCCCCCCACCCACAGTGACCTTGACCTCAAGGTAACAGAAATTTTACATTTGGTTAAAGAATAAAGTTATATGACAAAGTTTATACATGTAGATGCCTGTATTTTCTAAACTCTAAGACAAATTCAATTGATACTTGCATCGATGTTGCATACCAGTCCAAAGATTTCATTGATGTATACCCCACCCTGCTGCTTCAGTAACATGGATGCCCCCCACCCTTCAGTAACTTTGATGCCCTCACTCCATTGGTCCATTTAGAAATTTTATGTTTGGTTTAGCTTTTACAAGCACATTTGTAGATTCTTACATGTATAGCTTCTTGACTTCTTTATTCATAAAACATAAAGCTTGAAAGATATATCAAAGGGTGGCGCTGACTGGGGGTATGCGTGACTCTCTAGTTTTTAAGCACTCATATTTTCCAAACCATTTGATGGATTGGGTCCATATTTGGAATGTGTTTGTTTGAATTGAGGTTTAACATCCATGTCAACACTTATTTAGGTCATTTTGGAGACGTTGCTTCCAATTTTGTGGGTCTTTTACCTGACATTGAGATGAAATGACATCTCAAGCCCTGCCGCCCAATGAAACCAAAAGGCTTATATGCATTGGACAGTCTGACTCATTCCACTTTACCTTGGCAGGCTTAGTCCTTCGAAGCGGTTTACCAGTACTCATGTGTGGTCAGTTTCAGCTCTGCGTGGAAGCACTATGCAGCCCAATTTATTTCTCCAAGCCCCGATGGGCGGGTACAGGTCCATATTTGGAACGATCATAGTTATTTTTATAAAGTTTAATCAGCTATACACCCCACCACCACACAAACACCTATGCCAATAACCTCACAGACACTATTCCAGGCGAGATATGCTGTCTGATGACAACTGTTGTTACATGACTTTTTTGGAGTGAGGTGAGCCCCTAGATGGGGGCATCTGTGTCGTATTGACACATTTCTAGTTCTGTCCGTGCTGTTCAAACCCAGATGAAGCGTGTGCCCACCACTCTTCTCAAGTTTGTACATGTAAGTTCTGCTGATGGTATGCCTAGAAATAACCTTATGATAAATTTATGATTTAGAACTAAGCTGCAATAATACCAGCATTGTTACACAAAGTTTGAACAAAAATACAAGTCCCCATTAGAAATTATTGCATCCTTCACTGTTCAGCAAAGTTCTGTAAGCGGTATGGTAGCTCATGAAACAGGATAAGTTATATAGTTAAAAAGAATATGCTTATTATTGAGTAAATATTATAGCCGGCTGTCAGCAGACTTTTAGGTCTGGTGACAGCCGGCTGTCACTAGACCTAAAAGTCTGGTGCCAGCCGGCTGTCAGCAGACACTTCCTATTAATTATTATTTTATTCTTTAATTGTCAATGTTATTATTTCTATCTGTATATCATAATTTTCATTATTAAAATCTGAAAATGTATGTGCGATGTTGACCTTGTTATTAAATAGTGATAGATCATTCAACATGTTCAAATTAAATTTGTTGTCAAGCATATTTATTTAACCAATCAGTTCAACAGATACAAAGAAATATTAATTGGGGGAAATTATCTTGTTAGCAGGGCACACATATAGGGAATGACTCTTTCAATGTATCCGAAACATGATGAGACGAGCAGTTACCGTAATGATCCTATGTATTGGGAGAGATAGGCTTCAGCAAACAATGCAGTCCCAGATCAGACTGCTTCTGACACAGGGCCTACACTGTTTGCTATTCCATCTGCACCTTTTGGACTCATTGCTGGATTGCAATTTAACAAATTTGTTAAAATCTTAGGAGTACAACTGCAAGTCATCAAGATCTGTATTGTTTTTAGGATTTTTCATCATCATCAACGGATTTTTGATTAACGTGCAGGTACAGGGGCAACGTCCACATAAGTGGCCCCCTTCCAGGTAGCTGGCTTTGCACGCTGGCAGATCTTACACCAGATCTCCAGGCCTGTCTATAATAAGGATCGATAGCAGGGAGCTTCCATTCTCTTCAATCTCTTTCTGTCAGCTGCTTCCATCTTGGGCCTTCCAGGCTGCCGCTTTCCACCTACCTGTATGTCACAGGCAGTCTTGACTGCACCGTTGGAGCGTTCCACATGTCCATACCAGTGGAGCCTCCTCTCTTTCAGGATGAGGTCCAGGTCCTCAATGCCAAGACACTCAAGTAACTCACTGGACCTGATGGTGACAGTGTCCTGTGGCTTAAATTGACATTGCAGATCTGTCTGATCATAATGCCCTGTCATTCCGCTGGAGACGTTGGAGGTTTTTAAAGCACTCAATTGCAATTAGTTTTTTTTTGCGATGCTTTAAATGGCCCGATAATCAATCACCCGTGAATCACTTTTGATGGAGTTAGCTAATCCCCTTATTTTAATTTATAAGTGATCAACTATGTGGCGTTAACATAACAGTTTGAAAACACATGTTAAATGCGAGCTTCCTTAATTAGTAGCCTTTTGAGTTTGTCGGGAAATAGCGGTTCTGTAAATTTACAAACAAGATAAATAAATAAAAAAAAAAATAATAAAAAAACAAATATGTTAAGACTGATATGCTTTAAAATTTGATTAAATGTCGGCAACCAATGTATATAAGGTGCTCCAAGACACCACCTCATCACTTAATGACTTATCTTTGAAATCGCTTTTAACGATTGTTGAAGTAAATTTCAAAATGACTGAATTGTGCATCTCATGTGACAAGGAAGTAAATAGCCGACGCCAGGCCGTTACGTGTGACGTATGTGACCGGTGGCAGCATTGCTTTTGTGGAACAGGTATTTTAATCATTATTTAATATAATTTTTATTTATTCATTTTTTGGATTCTTTATTTATGTGTACTCATGTGCGATCGGTTTCAACCCTGCATGGAAGCATCATGCAGCCCAATCTATTCTCCAGGCCCTGATGGGCGAGGGTGATTTGTTTGTTTGATTTGAGGTTTACCGTCCTCGTCAACACTGTATATAGGTCATTTTGGAGACATTGCTTCCAATTTTGCCAGACTTTTACCCGCAATTGAGATGAAATGACATCTCAAGCCCTGTCGCCCATTGAAACCAATAGGATTTATAAACATGGGCTGGCCAACTCGCAACGCTCTGCCTGGGCAGGCTTAGATCCTCTAAGCGGTTTACTAGTATTCGTGTGTGGCCTGTTTCAGCTCTGCATGAAAGCATCATGCAGCTAAGGCTGCCACGATTAATCGTATAATCGATTAATCGATCGATAAATTCAACAAAAATGAGCATCATTTCTGATGTGCTTTTAATCGATTACTTGATAGGTACAGTTAACTACCCAAAGTTATGCCTAAATAGCTGGACGAGTGGCAAACAGTGCAGACCCTGATGAGACGCCGCATTATGCGGCGCCTCATCTGGGTCTACACTGTTTGCTCAGGCCTGTCTGTTCAAATATACATATGGTAAAGTGCAACATATGGTAAGAGTCATGCTCAGACAGAAAACCAGACAGGTAAAATAATGACAAAAATTTTAGCGATTACTAATCGATTATCAATCGCAATGACAGGACTTATAATCGATTATCTTTTCAGCTCCGATTAGCCAGCCCTACATGCAGCCCATCTATTTCTTCAAGCCCAGATGGGGGGGGGGGCGATAAATGCATGTTTGTTTGTGATTTTGCCTGTTGATTCTAGTGGTTATCAAATTCAATCATTGTTGAAAGAAAAGTATATAGTTTTAGTCCTTAAACCGTTATCCTGCTGAATAAATTAAAATAATTAAAACACTTTATTTGGGCTATTATAACCATGGCTAATGTGACAGGGCCTTTAAATAATATTCCAAATTTAACTAATAATATTTTATACAGAAAAAATGCTATCTAATAAAATTGGGTCGACACAACCCAGGGCCGAAACAACCCAGGTCCACATCGAAACGGGCCGAAACGACCCAGGTCCAAATTTAGGCCGAAACGACCAGATTCATCTACCTATATACTGAGTCGGCTACATTTGGCCACTACCTCAGTATTTGGCCATTGTACCTGAGTCAAGTCGGCCTGGGTCAACTGGACCTGGTGCCGAGTTGGTTACAGGCCGAGTTGACCCGTTTCCAGTTTTAATGGTCGGAAATAAAAATTCATTATTAGGCCTACTGTATGCTTTCATCACGCAAAATATGGAGTGTATGTAATGTACACCTACGAGTAATCTATTGCAGTATGACACTTGGTTAAAGACTGTCTGCAAATCCATTAGGCCTACTTTCTCACTCTCACTCAGACCTGTTCGCCGCACTCAATGTACAGAGTAAGATTGAAAACAAAGACGTGACACGGCTGTTCATATCACACAGGCATAAAAAACACTCTGCAAATGCATTTTCTATGTCTATGAGGTTGTAATTTTGTTGTTGTGCTTTTCAATAAAAAAGAAACTTGCTGCGTTTCCCCTGCGGGTAAGTTCGGCCGTAAGTTCCGCCATTTTACTTGCCCTTAATGCATCATCCATGTAGAAACCTAACGCTTTGTGGGTCATTTGTAGAACAGGCAGAAGAGAAAAAATTAACGGTGTCAAGTTGGTTATTCTAAAAATAGCAACGACACTGTGGGATATTGGGCTGTTCCACACTATGGGACATTTTCTCAAATAAGTATTTTCTCATGATTTACGACTGGTTTCCAGGCATTTTTTGGACATGGTTTGTGGGACATATACAAATGTCCCATAAACCGTCCCGGATGCCAACAGTGCGGGTGTATATCAGACTAAATGACCCATACACCATGTCTAAGAAAACTATATATATATATATGCATTCCCATTTGGCCGGATTACAGAGGGTATCCTACATCCACTAGCAGGGCCTTAGATAACATGTCACATCCCAGTGCTACGCCGTGCTCTCCCTCCAGTTTCCACTGCTCAAACAACCATAACACTGACTTATGAAAACGTTTTCACCATATGGCCGCATAACGGGGGTTGTTCTTGACTGCTCGCCCTTTACAATGGTTCCGTGCTAATGAACAAGATGGCTGCCAGAGCTAACAAAACGAAGAAAAAACCTATAAGTAATACTTTTGGTACAATTTCATTCAAGCTTTCAAGTTGTTCCGCATCAATAAAAACAATGGCTGCAAGAGCTAAAAATAGAAAATATCTTTTAATGACAACTACAAAGTTGGTCCAGTTTCATCCAAGCTTCATAGGAGTGTTGCTTAGGGGACCCTCTACCAAAGTAGCTAAAATGGGACCGCACTAAGGAACAAGATGGCTGCCAGAGCTTAAATAGAATATAATATTACTTACTTATTTCAACTATACCTTCGGTCAACTTAATATGATTGTTGCTTAGGTGATCCTCTACAAAAACAATGAAAATGTTTCTGCTCCAATAAACAAAATGGCCCACAGAGCCTTTAAATCTTTGGTCCAATTCCATTTAAACTTGGCGGGAATTTTGTTTAGGTTACCTTCTCCCAAAATTGCTCCTAAAGAATGGTCAGAATGCCCACATATGTCATAAACAGAAACATATACCCTATGACTAACGTTTTGCAGATCACTTTGGATTCCTTGCAAACTTGTACTTGCTTTACCACCATAACTCTAGTTAGTTACAAGATGTTGCCTGCGTTAGGAATAGTTTCAGAGTTAAATTGTGCTTTTTAAAAGGTTACATTGATTTGAATAGGCTCCAGCATAAATCATCAATGTATAGCTCACTTTTCAATGTGGATATTTTCAATATTTTAAAAGGATCTAACTGAAAGAACTTATACCATTTCAGAGCTCAAATTATTATAGCCTAAAATACATTTACGAACCATTCAACAATATATTGGACATATGAAAATCTTACTACTCATAAACATAATTTCAAGCGTCATGTTACATGCCTGTGTAATAAAAGTACATACTTTTACAGTCTATCAACAATGTTTAGCTCATAAAGATCACATGTCAATGTAACTGTGTTACAAAAAGGACTCGAAAATCATCATCAGGATCAGAAGGGCGTGTCATCACGAAAACATGCCAATATAATTCTGACCCCCTTGAACCCCATTTTATATAGTAAAACTGGGGTTTACAGGGGTAAACCTCTTTTTTCTTATTTCTGCTCTAAAATATAGATTGTTGGTACTCGTTAGAACCGCCTCGATGAGGCGATTCTAACGAGTGCCCACAATCTATATTTTGAGCAGAAATAAGAAAAATATCACAATTTTTCATCTTAAAATTTTCATTTTTTCGGCAATAAAGGTGACAATGTATTTGTATCGGCATGTTTGCGTAATAGACATTGAAATGTTTTATACACATTTGGGCCTAAGGCATCAAACTACCACAGAGATGAAACAACGGTGAGGACTCGACAGCAAGAAACCACTGAAATGCTGGAGCAAAAAAAAAACAATAGTTAGACTCTCGCCATCACGTGAACAAGTCCATGAAATGAAGACTCCCCCTAAACCCCACTTTATATAGAGAAAACTGGGGTTTACGGGGGTGTTCATCTATTTTTCTTATTTCTGCTCTAAGACATAGGTTGTGGGTACTCGTTAGAGCCGCCTCAATGTATTCAAAAAAATATCAAGGATTTTTCATCAGAAAAGTAGCCATTTTGGAGTGAGTTATCATAATGGATAGCCCCAACCAGAGACAGAACTTTTAATGACAAGCCTATATCCATGGGGCAAATCCATTCAAACTTAACGGGCATGATGACCCTCTACCAGAATAGCTTAAACAGTTCACTCCAATGCCAAAATCATTCGAACTTCATAGGATTAAGTGACCGTTTTCCAAAATAGCTGAATGATTCCGCTTCAATGAACAAGATGCAACCAGAGCTAAAAACAGAATTATATTAATATGACACTGTATAACTTTGGATCTGATGGTTAGCTTGAGAGCCAGCATCCATCGTTCATATCCTTTGATCCAGTTTGTGTTTCTTTCCATTTGGATGGGAGCTGTGTGTACATTGTATCGATTCCTGATCATTGCCTTCACTTCTATTTTATCATACAAACGTCATAGGAAAGTAGCTGAAGTAGGTCTCCACTCAAATAGCTAAAGTGGTTCCGCTCAAATGAATAAGATGGCTTTCAGACCATAAAAATAGGGAACTATTTAAATGACAACTGCTCCTATACCTTTTTACCCAATCAAATGCAAACTTCGCTGAAATATTGCCTGGGTGACCCTTTTCCAAAATAGACCGGCCCCGATAGCTCAGTTGGTAGAGTGTCCGCTCCGAGGAACGGGAGGTCACGGGTTCGATCCCGGGCCGCGAAATACTAAAGTCGTTAAGAATGGCACTAGCTGCTCCTCGCTTGGCACTCAGATTTACGGGGTAGAGCTAGGACTGGTCGACCCAGTGTCAGGATAATGTGACTGGGTGTGGTATCATGTAATGTGTCTGGGGCATGATACTTCAGTAAGGCAGCACTATAAAAGTGAGCATTGAGCTCCATGTCGCAACCAGACACCGTCGTGATATGGCTGAAAAATTGTTGAAAGCGACGTTAAACACGAATTCACACACATTTTCCAAAATAGCAATACATCACGCAAACATGCCTATATAGTTTTGACCCCATTGAACCCCACTTTTATATAGCAAATCTGGAGTTTACAAGGGTAAACCTTATTTTTCTTATTTCTTCTCTAAAATATAGACGAGGCGGTTCTAACGAGTGCCCAAAATCAATATTTTGAGCAGAAATAAGAAAAATATCACATTTTTTTATCTTAAAATTGTCGTTTTTTCTACGGAAAAGTTTACAATGTATTTGTATAGGCGTGTTTTCGTAATGCGACTCTGTTCCATTGCCACCAGAGCTGATTTGTCTTAGACATATATCTAAATGACAACTCCTGTCATACCCTTTGTCCAGTTTCATTCAAACTTCACAGGAGTGGCCTTCTACCAAAACAAAAGCTTAAATTGTTCTACTCAAATAAATAAGATAACCACCAGAGTGAAAAATATCAAACATTTACATGATAACTTTTCATGTACTTTTAGTCCAATTTCACTCAGGAATGGTACTTGGTGACCCTCTACCAAAAGAGCTCAGTTCTTCTCTCCAATCAACCAGATGGCTTCCGGTGACACAAAAAAATAGAAAAAAGGTTAAAATGACAACACCAATCTTTCATTCAAGCACTTACATGACTATTGCATTGATAGCTCTGTCGAGAAAGCTATAACGGATCCTCTGCAATGAAGAAGATACCTTCCAGAGTTAAACATAGAATAAAAAACAATACTTAAATGAGAAGTCCTCCAAAACATTGGGCCATGTTCAATTAAAGTTCTTAGGAATATTGGGTCGCAGGATCGATCCCGGGCTTCTCCAGACTTTTTTTATTTTTATTTCGGATGAGTCGTTGAACCGAAGTCCCGTCTCCGTATGACCTTAGCTGTCGGGGGAACGTAAAACTCAAAACACCCACTCACTCACTCATAGGTATATTGCCTGGGTGTCTCTATTAAAATAACTAATTTAAAAGGTTTTTTTTTGCCGATTTTTCAGCGATAACCTTTTTAGTTTTGATTCTTGGTCAACACATCCAGCGAAACAGTTGTAGAAGAACAGCTCCGCCAATTTCTCAAAAAGGGTTCGTTACCCTAATTTATCTGAGCAGGGCTGTTTCTACAGCTTCAAGTTTGCGCGAATTCTTGTTTCGATAAGTCCCGCCTTGATGGAGTGGTTTGACGATTTGCCGTCTGAGAAGGATAATTATGATTGTCATTATTTTTAAAACTTTCTCCATCTGTCCAATGTGCACAAGCAGAGTCAAGCAGAAATTGGCAACGACTAGTGTATCATTTGTGAGATTATAAGAATCTTATATGGGTGTGCGGGGTGGATGGAAAAATCGTCCCGAGGGACACTGTCCGGCATCACGAGGCTTGCCGAGTGATGCCGGACAGTGATTCCGAGGCACGGATTTTTCCATCCACCCCTCACACCAATATTGGATTCTTTTTCTTGCAGGCCTTCCATTTCTTAGCGCGGATTTTAATGATGCAGTCCCTTCGATTACCAACGTCCGCCATATTGTGTCGACACTACCGGAATGTTTAGTGACGTAACGTGCTGTGACGTCAACCTTAACGACGACGCATACGAGGTCGTAATCAACCACTGCAATTATCAAACACGCGATTATATTCGATTTTGGGTCGGAACACCAGGGTAAGAACATAAATTTCTATCCCAGGGTAAAATCACGGATTTCCTTGTCTGGTGTGCAAGAAATAAACAATACAGAACACAAGAGAATATATTATGTTTGTACTAAGAATTTGCTGATTGAAATGGTAACAAACCGCTTATTCATGTTTTTGACTGTCTTCACATTATGCATTGTACAACGTCACTTCAGTTGCACGCTTCGTTGGCTGCATGAAAATAATCCATATATGGATATAATTTCAAATAGGCTGGACATTTGTTTCCATTTCGACAGTGTGGGTGACAGAACTAGACATTGTTTTTATCGAAACTTCAAAAATTGTAAACAGTCCATCTAATTAGAGCACTGTAGGCTGACCCCTTTTCGAGAAGTTGGTGGAGCTTCTCCTCTACAACGTTCTCGCTGGACATGTTGATCAAAAATCAATCCCAACAAATTAACGGCCGAAAAAAACGCGGCAAAAAAAAAAGAATCGACTTTTTTTTCTTTTTTAAACAGTGTTGCTGTAATGAACAAAATGGCCAGACGTAAAAGCAGAAAAATGTTTACTTAGTATAAACCTCAAGACCATTTTCATTCAAACTGTGCAAGAATATTGCCCAGGTGACCCAATACCAAACTAACTAATGGAATGAGATGGCTGCCACTGCGTCGAATAAATGAGCCAGCGCATGACAAAATCTAGAAGAAGTCTTCAGCGACCAGCGAAGACCCAGATCAGCCTGCGCTTTCGTGCAGTCTAATCAGAGTCTACACTGATCGCATGTACCTTCTATAGGCTAATATCTATGCAAAGAGACATAAGCATAAGGTCTTGTCAAAGTGGATGGGTGCGCATGTTGATTTGAGTCTGTGCTGGTCACACAGGTCTTCTGATAGGTTTTATTATGCGCCGGCTCATATAAGAGGTCAACGCGAGTTCCACCAAGGAAGGAGAGTGATTCAGGTGGTTTTTATTGTGCTCCGTCTATTAGCTCACCGGAGCCAAAGGCTCAGGGGCAGCTTATAGGGTCGTCCGTCGTCGTCGTCAACATTTTCAAACATTCCTGTGAAACTACTGGGCCCATCGAATCCAAACTGCATGTGGAACTTCCGTGGGAAGGGGGAACAAAAGTTTGTTCATAAGAACTGGATCATGTGACAATGATGCCCGTCATGCAGATGCCATTGAAACTTGGTATGCATCATTGAAGACTCGGGCCCTACCAAAGTAGAAGTAAAACAAAGATCAGGAATCGATACAATTAACTTACTCCACCCATCAAAGACACCAAAGGGAAAGAAACACCAACATTAAGCGACCAGACCATAATGGAAACCTGAAGGCCATAAGGACAGTTACTTTCCTACAAAATGGCCATATGGCCATCCAAAATAAAAAGACACAAGTGATACACACAGTAAGTAATACACACAGTAAGTAACAAACAACACCATAAATAAACCGCCACAGAAGAACCGCCTTGGAACGGTCAGTGGAATTATTTCCACTGGGGGGCTTAAATCGATTTTACGTCACAATCCTCGCCCTTACTTCCGTCGCGATTTAGACAAATAATTTGTTCAATCCGCATGAAGGTCTCCTAACTCATCAGTGCAACATCTCCGTGAACACAAAAATCAAAGAATCACAGAGATGAGACAACGGTGAGGACTCGACAGCAAGAAACCACTGAAATGCTGGAGCAAAAGAAAACCAACAGTTAGACTCCGATGGGCCCGACCAGAGACAGAGCATCAGGCACCAACCAACGTTACCAAGAATTAGATCTCTCTAATTCTCAATAAGCCTTTACGTTGGAGCCGTCATAGAATCTGAGGCCTGACCCACCGGCGTGCAATTAAAGAGGGAAGCAAAGTTGCCAACCGTGATTGGGTTAACTACATGCATGCAGTCTGTCGTATAACATCCATGTTGTACCCAATCTTTTTATATCGAAGAATGATTTTACGAAATTGGGTGCTGAAGTCATTGCGGTTATATATTTTTCTGAATTTATATACTAAGTCACCATAAAATTCGGGTTCCGATAGACCTTGTTGCAGAAGAGATTTAAGTCCAATATTGAATTTTGAAATTAAATCAGAATGGCGTCTATAAAATTTTGAAAAGGCTTTGCGTAGTTTATGGTACCTATAACCCTGATTAAGGAGTTTAGCCGTTAATAATTTATTACGTGTGTTGAAGTCAGTTACATGACTACACACTCTAGCAAATCGAATTAATTGCGAAATATAAACGCCATAGGATGGCGCACGAGGAACATCGCCATCCAAAAAAGGAAAAGTTTACAATCCCAAAATCAAAGTCATCGCGTTTATCATAAATTTTGCACGAAACAAATCCATCTACAATAGATAGATGTAAAGAGGGAAGCAAAGTTGCCAACCGTGATTGGGTTAACTACCATGCATGCCGTCTGTCGTACAACATCCATGCTGTACCCAATCTTTTTATATCGAAGAATGATTTTACGAAATTGGGTGCTGAAGTCATTGCGGTTATATATTTTTCTGAATTTATATACTAAGTCACCATAAAATTCGGGTTCCGATAGACCTTGTTGCAGAAGAGATTTAAGTCCAATATTGAATTTTGAAAATAAATCAGAATGGCGTCTATAAAATTTTGAAAAAGCTTTGCGTAGTTTATGGTACCGATAGCCCTGATTTAGGAGTTTACCTGATAATAATTTATTACGAGTGTTGAAGTCAGCCACATGACTACACACTCTAGCAAATCGAATTAATTGCGAAATATAAACGCCATAGGATGGCGCACGAGGAACATCACCATCCAAAAAAGGAAAATTTACAATCTCAAAATCAAAGTCATCGCGTTTACCATAAATTTTGCACGAAACAAATCCATCTACAATAGATAGATGTAAATCCAAAAACGGGGCCTCGGTATCAGAAGAATTTGCTTTATTTAACTGCAGTTCTGAGGGGTAAATCTGACTGATCAAACCATCAAAATAGGTATTATCAATATTTAATAAATCATCTAAATATCTAGAAGTGAAGCTAAAAGCTTCAATAATTTCAGATTGGTTATCAATGGAAAGCGACAAAATGAAGTCTCTTTCATAACAATACAAGAACAGATCAGCCACAAGAGGTGCGTAATTAGTACCCATCGGAATACCCACAATTTGTCTAAATAACTTAGTACCGAATCTAATATAAATATTGTCAAGTAGAAAGGTGAGGGCATCACACACTTTCTGACATGACCAAAGTGTATAATTCTTATGCTCTTTAGAAGTGAAGAATGCATTTCTGACATTACATGCAAGATAGAGAGAATCTTCTCTATGAAAAGCCCATTCAATTAAATCATTAAGCTTTTCTTTTATAAGATTATGAGGTAGTGTAGTGTAAAGAGTGGAAAAATCGTAAGTAGACAGACTAGAAGCACGAAAATGAATGGATTTCAATTTATTTAAAACCTCATTCGAATTTTTTATAGACCAAAACAGATTTCTTCCTGATCTTTCAAAGACTTTATCACAATATTTGATTACATGCGTTTTAATAGCAGTAAGACAGGAAGTTAATAATTTAGAAAGTTCAGTGGTAGTGCAAGAGCTAGAATTTGCAATAAACCGTGCTTTGTAAGGTCCTTTATGAAGTTTTGGTAACCAGTATAGCGTAGGAAGCTTGTCTTGGCCTTCGTTAACACACACAGCAAACTTGATGGCTGAAAGACAAACATGTTTATCTACTATAGCTCTCTCTTCAGCTAGTGGCTGAAGTTCATAGGCCTTAGTACCACCAAGCTCCTGCTTAAGCGTGTTAACATAGTGGAGCCGTCACACAACGACGACGTTGTTAGCGGCCTTGTCTGCAGGGGCCAAAACAAACTTCTTATGAAATTCTTGAATATCTAGTTTAAGATGACGTAAAGACGTCTTGTGCTTAGGAAGTAATAAGTTAGTATTTTAAGAATAGAAAGAAATGCGTTTATTCACTAGTTTTAAAATGCTAAGTTTCCAGTCCTTAGGGGCTTTATGCTCAACATACTCTCGCTTACACCATCGATTACCGAATTCATTCAAGGAAGCAGCGATTTCATCTCTACATTTACTGAAATCAATTTTAGAAGGACATCGATATTTCGGTCCTTTAGAAATTATATTCCTTATCCTAGAATCAGGAATAATTTTCAAATTGCCAGTAATTATATGACCAGCAGCAGGATAGCAATACTTTGAGTTTTTTACAATCACATGAATCAGGAGTATTAGTATCAATATCAAGATCTGAAACAAGTTTATTGAAATTAAAAATGATAGATCTAACAGGTTTGTTATATTTATAGCAAATTATAGGAGTTTCAGTATTTTGAAAATAAGCAGGGATGGAAGAAAGCACCGTTCTCTCACGGAAGATACTGGGCAAATCTATAAAATCCATACCCTTATTAATGAAGGATATTTTGAAGAAATGGCGTTTATGATTAATTTCAGAATCAATGTAAGGACGGAGAGTATGCTTAGTATAGCCTCTACTTAAGAGAGCCGCATCATATAACTGATGAGAACTATCGTAGAATTTATTCGCGTCGGTGTCCAGAAGACGTAAAACAGAAACGGGTAATGAACTTAAAAATGAAAGCATAGAGTGACGTCCATGATTTAATAATATAATTGACAGTCACTTCAGTCTAGTATTGTTTCGTTTAAACGCACGTGATTTACGTTTAAAGTTACCATTTTTCCTGGTGCCGTGAGATCTATTTCTGCGTTTTCGACAATCCAGGAGTGAGAAAATATCAAAGTCCGGCATTCTGGAAATATTACCCTCATGATAAATGTTGTCATTAAATCCCAGTGGAAAAGGGGTCTGTAAAAATTTAATCCATTTCAGTTCAGCTTCATGTCTTTTGATTATTTTGAATCTAGATGTAGAATTTGAATCGTAATAAAGTTTTTCCACTGGTTGTATAACAATGTTATTTACAGAATGACCTGTACGTCGAAAGTGACGGTACAAGAAAGTGTCAGTTTTCTTAGGCTTACTCATTCTACGATAATGCTCGTTCAATCTAGTTTTAAGCATGCGGATAGTTTGACCGACGTACTGCATATTACAGTTTGCACCACGTCAAGTAATTAGATAAATTAAATCTGTAGACTGTCATGTCAAATCAGACATGTTAACTACAGAGAAGCGTCTACCGTTTACAGATGAAGTAACGGTAGACGCAGTGCTTAAATGCGAACAACATCTGCACCTCTTGGCATTGCACTTAGAAATACTAGGATACATTCCACTTCTTTTCCACGGATTAGTATATTTTCGAAGGATGGGCGATTTTAGAGGAGATAGTCTTATACGAAGACTACTCCCAAAAACATTGGTAAAGTCCGTTTTACAACATAAAACTTTGGGTTTCCACTGTATGTATTGTTCATTTGTTTCAGATTTTTGTTATAATAAACTAATAAAGAGTCGTGATAAGATACAATATACATGTTCAACTAAATGACATAGGTTTCTGCTTTTAATAGAGAAAACTTTGTTGTATTTGTCTAGTGCAAGAAGGTGCCTAAGTCCAATAAATCCTTATTATTGAATTTTATTGACGTCAGAGTGCAGTCAAACGATTCTCTCTCTCTCTCTCTCTCTCTCTCTCTCTCTCTCTCTCTCTCTCTCTCTAGCACAAAACAGCGGGCCGACGTCGGGCCGACAGTGATGTCCCGACATACTTTATTCTACAGCGGGCAAACGTTGGGCCGACGGTGATGTCCCGACATTCTTTGTTCTCTCTCTCTCTCTCTCTCTCTCTCTCTCTCTCTCTCTCTCTCTCACACACACACACACACACATAAACACATAAAAAACAGCGGACCGACATCGGGCCGACAGTGATTTCCCGACATGTTTTGTTACAGCGGGCCAACGTTGGGCCGACAGTGATATCCCGACATGCTTTGCTGGCTGTCTGTCTTCCTGTTAAACTGGATGCCTGTGTTCTATTAAAATAGAACTATATGCGATAGGGTGAGGGAACCAGTCTCTCTCTCTCCTCTTCATCTCTCTCTCAGGATTGTGTGAGCAGTAGTGACAACTAAAATAAAGCAAAGACACGATTAGTAAATTTGCATAAAAATAAAACGGTGCGTGATGGAAACGGTCATTTGTGTTTCGAGACGGACGGGACTAATTGAAACTGAGACTGCGCGTGAACTGGCAATTAACAGAGTAAGGTGCTCATTCTGTCTACATTAGTCTACATTGTAAGTTGATCTTGTTTATTAGATGAGTAAATAAGGTAGTATTGGTTTTTCGTATATGACGTCAGTACACATGGATACGTCACATGGTTTTATTATTGTTGGCATTATACCTATTGAAGATGTGTTCGCGGCTATTTTTGACACAAATGGAAAAATAAATTAAACATCGTGTGTGTAAGGGAGTTCAGATTTGCCGTGAAAACCTGATGAACTGCAGGCGGGGTAAACAAAAAAGTACCTGGAGAAATACTACAGGGTTAGTCTTTTCGTCTCGTTATTTTCCTGTGATTACAGCCATGTTGGATGCTTTTTGTTCCTGTTCAACGACCGGAAACAGTTAATTTTTTTTAATAAAAATGGTCAGAAATAGATTTTCCTGAAATTTAACTGAGTTGCAGATTATTCAATTTCCGATTTAATGATCATGGTGAAAAATCTCCAGTTTATCGTTAAATATATGATTTTTTGTCTTTTCTGAATCCACTGAAACGACCCATATTTTTCTCAAGTTTACCGCGTTCTTATACACACCTTTTGCTGAGAATCGTGTTTGTTTTATATTTCATCGGAAAGAAATGAACACAAAGCCTCATATCTATCTATTTTTCAAAGGCGAATTTTATCAAACAGGCGGAGTAAAAAGCATGAAATTCAGACTCGACAGGCATTTTCATCTTTGAATTATAGTCCCATCGAATTTATGCACGAGAAAAAATGTTTTTAAATCTACCTGAGGTCACTAGGTCAAATTGCGTTAAATATTATTCGCCCTCTAGAAACCACAATTTTGCTTTAATCTTCATGAAACTTTACCAGGATGTTTGGTTTAATGATATCAAAGTCAAGTTTGAATATGGTTAATGTCCAATCAAAACAAGGTAACTAGGTAAAATTTCTTTAAAACATTGTGCACACTCTAGAAGCCAAATGTTTGATTCAATCTTCATGAAACTTTACCAGAATGTTTGCCTTGGTGATATCGGGGTTGAATTCGAATATGGGTCATATCAGGTCTAACACTAGGTCACTAGGTCAAATTGCATTAAAACCTCGTACACCATCTAGAGGCTACATTTTTGCTTCATTCTTCCTGAAACTTTACCAGAATGTGTGTATTGATGATACCTACGTCATGTTGGAATATTGACCATGTCAGGTCAAAACCTAGGTCACCAGATCAATTTCTTTAAAACCTTGTTCACCCTTTAGAGGCCAAAGTTTTGCTTCAATCTTCATGATACTTTACAATAATGTTTGTCTAGATAATATCTAGGTCGATTTCGAATCTGGGTCATATCGGATCAAAAACTAGGTCACTAGGTCAAGTTGCGTTAAAACATTGTTCACCCTCGAGAGGAAATAATTTTGCTTCAATCTTCATGAATTTTTACCAGAAAGTTTGCATTTATAATATCTATGTCAAGGTCGAAAAAAAATAGGTCATTAGGTGAAATTTCTTTAAAACCATATCCAGCCTCTATAGTCCATAATTTCGCTTCAGTCTTCATGAAATTTTATCAGATTGTTTGCCTTGAAAATAGCTGGGTCAAGTTTGACTATTGGTCATATTGATCAAAAACTAAGTCACTAGGTCAAATTGCGTCAAACCCTTGTTCACCCTCCAGAGGCTATAATTTTGCGTCAATCTTCATGAAACATTACCAGAAAAGTTGCCTTGATAATATCTGAGTTGAGTTTAAATTTGGTCATGTCAGGTCAAAAACAAGGTCACTAGGTCAATTTTCTTTAAAACCTATCTCACCCTCTAGAGGCAATAATTTTGCTTCAATCTTCATGACACTTTACCGGAATGTTTGTCTTGATAATATCTGGTTCGAGTTTTAATATGGGTCATGTTTGGTCAAACGTAGATCACATGGTCACTGCAGCTGGTGTTGTGCCGTGTGGCGGTCGTAAAACGTCTCCCCGTACATCAACCATAGTGCAGTTTATATTTTACTTTTGGTACCTTTGAGATCAGCGTGAATATTCTAAGAAATCAGAAATAAATTATTGGTTTAGACTCATATTCTAGACAGGTTTTCAATTATTTGGACCCCGTTTTGATTTATATCAGTCTTTGAATCGACTGCCTGTTCGGGGTTCGCGGAGTTGCGGTGTGTTTCCTCTGGCTTTCTTTGCCGGATCATTACAGGGTCACTGATGGGGCTTTGTTGGCCGAGGCTACGTAGTATGACCCATCTTCTTTCTTATGAGTGTTTTCATTGCTCTTAAAGGAACTCATTTTTTATTTTTATTTGCCTTCACTGCAGCTGGTGTTGTGCCGTGTGGCGGTCGTAAAACGTCTCCCCGTACATCAACCATAGTGCAGTTTAAATTTTACTTTTGGTACCTTTGAGATCAGCGTGAATATTCTAAGAAATCAGAAATAAATTATTGGTTTAGACTCATATTCTAGACAGGTTTTCAATTATTTGGACCCCGTTTTGATTTATATCAGTCTTTGAATCGACTGCCTGTTCGGGGTTCGCGGAGTTGCGGTGTGTTTCCTCTGGCTTTCTTTGCCGGATCATTACAGGGTCACTGATGGGGCTTTGTTGGCCGAGGCTACGTAGTATGACCCATCTTCTTTCTAATGAGTGTTTTCATTGCTCTTAAAGGAACTCATTTTTGATTTTTATTATAAAGGGAAAACCGTTAATACGCTTGTTGTCTGAAACCAGAAGGCCCGTGCCTCTGATATTTTGTACACAGCTTTGTCTAGTAGCCCACTGTCAGTATTGTTCAACTTTATAGCCCTGGGGCCCAAAATGGCCCTGCATAGAGGCTCACTGTTAATAAACTCACATGGGGAAAATATACCTTTAAAATCTTCTTTACTGAAACCAGAATACCCAGGCGTTTGAAATATTTTGTTCACAGCTTCGACGAGTGTACCTCTGCCAAGATTGTTCAAATATCAGCCCTGAGGACAAAAATGGCCCCACCCAAGGGTCCATATATTTTACATTGACTTTGACTTATACAGGGAAAACCGTTAAAATCATCTTGCCCAAAACTAGAATGTTCAGGCCTTTGATATTTGGTCCACAGCTATGTCTAGCTTCTCAAAACTTAGTGGCTCACAACATTCATTTTTGTGTCCTATGACATATAGGTGGAGACAGGCTGCTTGGCGTACTAACATTTACTGTTGGAAGCATGTCTGACTGAGTAGCAAGAGGTAGCGGGTTTTAGACCCAATCCGGCTACACACATATACTTCCATGGAAATTAATCATGTAATATGTTTTACCATCATTCCCCAACTTCCGCTCATTCAAGACGGACAGTTGTCTGTTTCTGGCAAAAGTATGTGTATGTATTACTGGTTAACCACTTAGGTGTAAGCCTACCCAGGAATAGTGTGGTTAGGTTAGCTGACCTCAACGGACATAATACTAATTGGTTGAGAGGCCCCCAAAACTGGGAAGGTACTTTATACTCCGTGTCCTGAAATCTCACTTTGGCAACTGTGCATGTAAATCAGTGCTTTAAAAATTGATGTTTGCAAATGTTTCTATCTAAATTTATAGGTCTAAGATTTCAGGACACGGAGTATGAAGTACATAGTACAAGGGCTTACATATAAACTCCATAATAGATGAGATTCAGGACACGTTAAACAGAATGAAATTCAGGCTAACAGAGGTTCCGGGGTGTCCTTGAGTCTCTGATTTCACTGTTAATTGAATTCTACTCATTTTTCTAACGTTACTGATCTTCACATCATCACTATAAGTAAACTAAGCAAGTTTACAGTATTCAGTGAGTTTCTCAGTTTACTAACCTGGCACAACAGCAGTATAAGTAAATTAAGTAGATGTCAAAAAACTATGCCCCTCGATGCTACATAAATTTAAGTGCAATAAGCTAATTAATTGATAAAAAAGAACGATTTTACATAGTTTTAAGAGAAATATCTAAAATTTGCTGACCAGAACACTGAAGCATGATACTATAATACGGAAATGAGCTAAGTAGGATAAATAACACAAGTAGGCGTATAGCTAGCCAAGGATGGTACATGTATCAACCTCACTCTTAAGATAAGCTAAGTAACGTAAGTAATGTAGGTTGACTAATCAAACCACCGAAAGTCAATCTTGAGATAACAGGATAAGTGCAAGAATTAGCGTATGTAACCTAAGTAAACTAAGTAACCTTGCATGTCTCTTATGACAAAAGCTACTACCATACCAACAATGCTAAGAGTAAGCTAAGTAAGATAAGTAACCTACGTTGAGGTGATATATTTCATCCATGACTATGAGCAGTGTAAGTAGGATAAGTAAGTTAGGTAAGGTAAGTAACATAAGTATTGTAAGTAACTGATATACCAGTAACACCAGCGACACCAGAGTAAGTTAAGTAAGCTAAGTGAAGTAGGTAAGTATTGGGGTTTCGTTCTCAGCGCATATGTAAGCTGAGTAGGGTTAGTGAACTAAGTAACCTGAGTAGAATTCTACGAAACATACGTAAATGACCTACCAGCTACAACAGCCATACCAGTGTAAGTTAAGTAAGCTAAGTCAACTAAGTAGGCGTCCTGGTCACTTCGAAAAAGGATGCGCAGGGTAAGTAGGATAAGTAAAGTAAGTAACCTAAGTAGACTTATAAGAAACATAAGTAAGTAACCTCTCCACCAGCTACACCTACCATACCAGAGTAAGAGAAGTAAGCTAAGTAAACAAAGTAGGCATGATGGTCACTCCGAACAGGGTTGAGAAGGGTAAGAAGCTAATTCTAAGTTGAATTCTAAGTAACATAAGTAAGATAAGTAAATACTCCATCAGCTACGCTACCCAAACCAGAGTAAGTTAAGTAAGCTAAGTAAACTAAGTAAGCGGCGAAGTCTGTCCCAACGATGATAAGCAGGGTAAGTAGGATAAGTAAACTAAGTAACCTGAGTAGAAGTCTTAGTAACATAAGTAAGGTAAGTTACAGCTCTACCAGCAAAGCTACCATTACCAAAGTAAGATGAGTAAGCTAAGTAAACAAAGTCGGCGACCTTTTCACTCCGAACAATGATGACTATGGCAAGTAGGATAAGTAAACTAAGTAACCTAAGTAGAGTTCTAAGTAACGTAAGTAAGGTAAGTAACTGTCCTATCAGCTAACACCCTTACCACAGTAAGTTAAGTAAGCTAAGTAAACTAAGTAAGCGGTGAAGTCTGTCCCATAGAGGGTGAGTAGGGTAAGTAGGATAAGTAAACTAAGTAACTTAAGTTGAATTCTAAGTAACGTAAGTAGGGTAAGTAACCGTCCTATTACCTATACCACCCTTACCACAGTAAGTTAAGTAAGCTAAGTAAACTAAATAAGCAGCGAAGTCTGCCCTACTCATCTTCTTCGGTACAGACTTCGCTGCTTACTTAGTTTACTTAGCTTATTTAACTTACTCTGGTCTGGGTAGAGTGGCTAGTGGAGTAGTTACTTACCTTACTTATGTTACTTAGAATTCTACTCAGGTTACTTAGTTTACTTGTCCTACTTGCCCTACTCATCCTCTTCGGCACAGACTTCGCTGCTTTCTCAGTTTACTTAGCTTACTTAACTTACTCTGGTATGGGTAGAGTCGCTAGTGGAGTAGTTACTTATGTTACTTAGAACTCTACTTAGGTTACTTAGTTTACTTATCCTACTTACCCTACTCGTCCTCGTTGGGACGGAATTCGCCGCTTACTTAGTTTATTTAGCTTACTTAACTTACTGTATTAAGGGTGGTATAGCTGGTAGCACAGTTACTTATCTTACTTACGTTACTTAGAATTCTACTCAGGTTACTTAGTTCACTTATCCTACTTACCCTACTCATCGTCGTTGGGACAGACTTCGCCGCTTACTTAGTTTAATTAGCTTAATTAACTTACTCAGGTATGAGCAGCTTAGCTGGTGGAGTAGTTACTTACTTATGTTACTTATAATTCTATTTGGGTTACTTGGTTTACTTATCCTACTTACCTTACTCATTGTTGTTCAAAGGGACCATGTCACCTACGTAGTCTACTTAGCTTACTTAACTTACACTGGCATTGGTAATGTAGCTGTTAGATCTGTTACTTACTTTACTTATGTTACAAGACATTCTACTTAGTTTACTTATCCTACATAACCCACTTATTCCCATTCGGTAAGAGTTCGATTATTTACTTAGTTTACTTAACTTACTTAGCTTACTTAGCTTACCTGGGTAAGGGATATATTGCTTGTATGGTAGATACTCACTTCACCTAGTTAATTCTACTTAGTTTACTTATCCAACTTACCCGACCTGTCTGTTGTAACTTAGGTCAATACACTGACAGCTATGACTACTTAGTTTACTTGGAGTGCTTATACATGTATTATAATTGCCTGTTCTTTGATATTTTGGTTTATAACAATATTATAAGCTCAGGTCACTCAAAATATTGTGTATCTTGTTGTTTCGGTGGGTGGAACTGGAATTTTTACCTCAACTCAGTTTACTTACGTAACTTATCTAAAAATATTGATGGGTAAGTAATCTAAGCAAAGTAAGTAAACTACCGCAAGACGGCTTTATTAGCTCATGATGAGTAATATAAGTAAACGACACAGAATGCAATACTAGTGATTATAGAGGTTGAACTTAACCTCAGCTCAGCTTATTTACTTTACTCATCTGATAATGATGACTGATAAGTAATCTAAGTAAAGTAAGTAAATACCGCAAGACTGCTTATTTCGCTCATTTCTGGACAAAAATGGGATAAGTGGGATAAGTAAACGACACAGAAGGCATGAATAGCGCTTTCAGATGAATTTCAGGACCCGGAGTATGAAGTATAAGCCAAAAACTGCCTGTCATCCCAAATCATATATTTTCAACAAATTTTAAACATACATAGTCATATGAAGAGAATCCATAGTCCTGTAGAATGTATTTGGGAAAGTGACACTCAGGTGAACGAAATAGGGCCCTCTGGGCCCTCTTGTTGACTGTTTTCAATGGTACTGTCTCTTTCAAAATTTATTATGAAAGATATCATTTTAATTTTGGAATGTAAATTTTCCTTTCGTGGATGGTGACGTCCCTCAGGCTATGTCTTATGGGGTTTATATGTCACAGCTTATTCGTTTGGTAGAGCCTGCTGTCATGTTAATGACTTTAATGATCGCAACAGAATTTTAACAGATAAACTTCTAAAACAAGGCTATCGTTATCATAAACTGCGCAAAACGTTTTCAAAATTACTATATTACGACATTATTTCTAAATATGGCATTTCTTCGAAGGGACTTCAGCATAAGGGACTGTCGGAACCGGAGTTTAATGGGGATTTAGTTTATAAATTCAGAAGTATACTAGCTAGTGATAATATTTTGGTCAGTTCAGAAAAATTGTTGCTAAATACAAGAAAAGTGGCTATAGCATGGATGTTATGCGACTGACCGCGTGTTTGGTTGTCGACCCTTTTACAGTGGACAACTTTGCTTCGTTCTTTGGTTGCACGGCGGTGGGCCGGACTCCGGACTCTTTGATGACGGTCCCAACCTATATTGTCTGAATTCGGGAAGGGTGGATCCGGATTTTTCCTTGGTTCGACACTCCGTGATCTAACTGGTGGTTTTCTTCTGCTCTGACGTCGGATTGTTGTTGGTCCATTATAATATTAAACTATACATAACCATTTTACTATGTATTTTATCATGTATTTTATCATGGCTCACTTTTGAGCTAGAAAGCCTCCATGCGGATCAATTTGTTATTGTTATTTTGTTTGATACTGTACTGGAACTGAGGGCGAGGGTTGAAATTTCATAAACTTCGGAGTTGAAGCCCCCCCCCCCCCCACCCCCCACCCACCCAGTAGTTTTACTACTGACCGTCCCAAGGCTGTCGTTCTTTTGCAGTTTCTTATTTGTTATTTGGCTTTCTGCCGTAGGTTCAGGTTTCGTCTGTTTTTGTGCGTGTCTCAGTGTCACTTTCTATAGGTGACTTGAGACGGCTGCGTTTTATAATTGTTGCCTTTCCTGACTCATCTCGAAAACACTCCTCGCCCCCGCCTATCGGGGCTTGGAGAAATAGATTGGGCTGCACGATGCTTCCACGCAGAGCTGAATCTGACCACACACGGGTACTGGTAAACCACTAGAAGGACTAAGCCTGCCCAGGCAAAGCGGTGTGAGAGAGATCGTCCAATGCATATAAACCTTCTGGTTTTAATGGGCGGCAGGGCCTGAGGTGTCATTTCACCTCAATGTCGGGTAAGAGTCTCACAAAATGGGAAGCAACGTCTCCAAAATGACCTAAATAGTGTTGACGGGGACGTTAAACCCCAATTCAAACAAACAAACAAACGAAAACACGCCTATATGATTCTGACCCGCTTGAACCCCATTTTTATATAGTAAAACTGGGATTTAAAGGGGTAAACGTTATTTTTCTTTCTGCTCTAAAATTTAGATTGTGGTTACTCGTTAGAACCGCCTCGATGAGGCGGTTCTAACGTGTACCCACATTTTTTATTTTGAACAGATATAAGAAAACTATCACAATTTTTCATCGGAAAATTTTCGTTTTTACAAAGTATTAGTATAGGCGTGTTTCCGTAATGTAGGTTGTTAATTCTCTGTAAGAGGCAGCAACAATAAAACGCACATGTATGAACCACTATAAGAGAAAATATGTCTTCGGACACGTGCACCAAGCAAAAGAATCAGATCATTCGCGCAGTCTGATCAGTCAGTGCGCTATATAAATGCCCAAAGCTACACCAGGCCCCAAGGTTTTAAAACATTTTTTCATGCTAAACTGAGCTGATCATGAAATTTGCTATGCTCATAACTATAAGAATACAAGTGAATTAGGCAATTTTGCCTGCTCAGAGTAGTACAGAATGTCATTTATACTGTTCATAAATTTCAAAATACCAATGTTTGTTGGCATTTTGAAATTTATGAGAGGATAAAGTTCATGCTCAAGTGAGCTGAACATAATTACGACAACACGCCTATAAGCATACTAATACATTGTAAATTTTACCACACAAAAAAAAAACGAAATTTTTCAGATGCAAAATTGTTATATTTTTCTTATTTCTGCGCAAAATATAGAATGGGTACACGTTAGAACTGCCTCGTGGAGGCGGTTCTAACGAGGACCCACAATCTATATTTTAGAGCAGAAATAAATAAAATAAGGTTTACCCCTGTGAACTCCAGTTTTACTATATAAAAGTGGGGTTCAAGGGGGTCAAAATTAAATAGGCGTGTTTTCGTGATGTGAAAAAAATGTTTTATAAAATCAGGGCAAGGGAGGGCTATTTGAGTCTTCGCTTCTGAGTACAAATCTGAAGACACATAGTTCGCCTTGTTGTGTTTTAAGTCACTTTGAAACTAAAACAAAAGGGTTCGGTCTCTAGCAGGAAACACAACTCCATTGGGTTTGAAAACATAATTTATTAGTAATTTAAAATAGAATAAAATAAAGAAAACAGTCTAATGAGCCAAAGACTCTCGTTCATAACAAAATCATTAAACCCGACCATACAGCTGACTGGTTTCATGAACCCATTTTACAGTCAACCTTCAATGGCTTATCTCCACAGTAGGAGAGTTGCTAGATTTTATTTCCGCAAAAGGTTAAATTTTTATAGCAAACAAGAGGACCAAGCTGGTCCTATATCGCTCACCTGAGCTAACAGATTCAAAGTTTCGGGAAGTGTCAACATTTACTAAAGGATTTATGCGAGGACAAGGTGATGACAAGTTAAGCATTTTCTGCAATCAAGTAGAATGTAACTCTATGATAAATAGACTGACCATACCGGTTTTCAAACTCATTCAAGCTTTTATCCCTGACTTGTTTATATGTAACTTTCAAGAAGATCCAATATAAATTGAAGGGGCTATGGTGATGACATGGTCAAAAATGAACAATTATTAGCTGCAATCAAAGGGATGTAACTCTATGATAAATAGGCCTTACTCACCAGTTTTCAAACTCCTCCAAGCTTTTCTGCCTGACTTACTTGTTTGCAAGTTTAGTTTACCTTAATTTATTTTAGTTTGATTGCGATGAAAGCTGCAAGCTTATTGTATCCCTCTCGAACACTCATTCCGGGTGTTTTCAAGCGCGCGAGAGATAGGCAGTGGCTTTTACACCACTGCTACCCATTTACTACTGGGTGGAGTGGAGCAGTGTCATTACGTGTCTTGCCCAAGGACACACCTCGATACCGGTGGCCGGTTCGAACGCACAACCTCTCGATCATAAGTCGAACGCGTTAACCACTGCGCTATCGAGGCTGAGTTTGTAAGTTTCATGAAGATCCAATCAAAACTGAAGGGGTGGCAGTGATGACAAGGTAGTTTGCAAACTCATCCAAGCTTTTAACCTGGACTTACTTGTACTTTAGTTTCAGAAAGTTCCAATCAAAACGGAAGGGGCTACGTAGATGACAAGGTTGAAAATTGGCATTTTCAGCAATCAAAGGGATGTAATTCTATGATATATGGGCCAACTTGGCCGGTTTTCGAACTCATCCAAGTAATTATTCCCAGCCACCTTACATATAAGTTTCAGAAAGATCCGATCAACACTGAAGGGGCTACAGTGATGACCAGGTCAAAAATCTGCATTTTCAGCATTCGAAGGGATGTAACTCTATAATAAATTGGCCGACTTTGCCAGTTTTCAAAATCATTCAAGCTTTTATCCCCAGCCCCCTTACATATATATAAGAAAGATCTGATCAAAACCGAAGGGGTTACGGTGATGACCAGGTCAAAAATCGGCATTTTCAGCAATCAAAGGGACGTAACTCTATGATAAATGGGCCGACTTGGCCCTTACCCAAACTCATCCGAGGTTTTATCCTAAGCCACCTTACATATAAGTTTCAGAAAGATCCGATCAAAACTAAAGGGCCTACAGTGATGACAAAGTCAAAATCGGCATTTTCATTTTCAGCAATCAAAGGGATGTAACTCTATGATAATTGGGCCGACTTGGCCGGTTTTCGAACACATCCAAGTTTTTATCCTCAGCCACCTTACATATAAGTTACAGAAAATCCGATCAAAACTTAAGGGGCAACGGTGATTACAACATTTTAAGCAATCAAAGGGATGTAAATCTATGACAAATGGGCCGACTTGGCCGGTTTTCGAGCTCATCCCTAGTTTTATCTCGAGCCACATTACATACAAGTTTCAGAAAGATCCAATCAAAACTGACAGGGCTACAGTGTTGACAAGGTAAAAAATCGGCATTTTCAGCAATCAAAGGGAGGTAACTCTATGATAAATGGACCATTTTGGCCCCTATTCGAACTCATCCGAGTTTTTATCCCCAGCTACCGTACATATAAGTTTCAGAAAGATCCAATCAAAACTGAAGGGGCTATGGTGATGACAAGGTCAAAAATCAGTATTTTCAGCAATCAAAGGGACGTAACTCTATAATAAATGAGCCGACTTGGCCGGTTTTCGAATTCGTCCGAGTTTTTATCCCCAGCCACCTAACATATAAGTTTCAGAAAGATCCGATCAAAACTGAAGGGGCTATGGTGATGACAAGGTCAAAAATCAACATTTTCAGCAATCAAAGGGACGTTACTCTATGATAAATAGGTCGACTTGGCCGGTTTACGAACTCATCCAAGGTTTTATCCCCAGCCACCTTACATATAAGTTTTGGAACAAGAGGCTCAATGAGCGTAAACCGCTCACCTGAGGAACTTAAGTTTTGACAATTCACAGACTTGACTATTTAATCTGCTAATAGAATCCAGCCCATTGACCCTTACAGGATATAAGTCATCATTATTGCATTGCATTCCAAGTTTGAGACTTCTAGCTTCTATAGTTTCTGAGAAATCTTTGACAAAAATTTAACATTGGTCAAAATGGAGAGAAAGAAGAATGAAAGAACAGATGAACAAATAAGCTGAGAAAGCCCAATGTCTCTTACACAAAATAAGTCATCATTATTCTATTGAATACCAAATTTGATGCTTCTAGCTTTTATAGTTCCTGAGAAATCTTTGATTAAAAATTTAACATTGGTCTATTATCTCTATATGGAGAGAAAGAAGAATAAAGGAACAAATGAACCAGACTAGCTCCAAAACCTAATGCAGCCTTTCCCCTTGCCCAATGGTGCTACACATAAAATTTAAACAAGATTGGTCGACTGCCTTCTGAGATATGCTTCATTGAAAGTGTGGACGACGGATGGACGGACGACAGACGACGGACTCCGGAGCCTTGGTATACTATCAGCCTACTGGAGCCTTTGGCTCAGGTGAGCTAAAAATTCAAGTCGCTATTTCTGTCACAACATTTTCCCTACGTTAAGTCTATGGGCAAATTTTTTTGTCTCTCAAGGTCACGTAACTCCGAGGTCAATATTCCGATTCGGCCCAAAATCGAACTTAACCGAGATTTTATGCCTGTCCTCGTTACCTGCAAGTTTGAAGCTGATATGAATAAAAATAAAGTTGCTATCGTGGTCACAACGTATTTTTTATGCTCAAGGGCAGGTAGCTCCAAAGCAAATATTCCGATTCGGCCCAAAATCGAACTTAACCGAGATTTTATGTCTGTCCTCGTTACCTGCAAGTTTGAAGCTGATCTGAAAAAAATTCAAGTCGCTATCGTAGTCGCAACATTTTCCCTAATTAAGTCTATGGGCAAATTTTTTGTCGCTCAAGGTCACGTAACTCCGAGGTCAATATTCCGATTCGGCCCAAAATTGAACTTAACCGAGATTTTATGCCTGTCCTCGTTACCTGCAAGTTTGAAGCTGATATGAATAAAAATAAAGTTGCTATCGTGGTCACAACGTATTTTTTTATGCTCAAGGGCAGGTAACTCCAAGGCAAATAATCCGATTCGGCCCAAAATCGAACTTAACCGAGATTTTATGTCTGTCCTTGATACCTGCAAGATTGAAGCTGATCTGAAAAAAAAAACAAGTCGCTATCGTAGTCACAACATTTTCCCTATGTAAAGTCTATGGGCAAATTTTTTGTCGCTCAAGGTCATGTAACTCCGAGGTCAATATTCCGATTCCAACTTAACTGAGATTTTATGCCTGTCCACGTTACCTGCAAGTTTGAAGCTGATCTGAATAAAAATAAAGTTGCTATCGTGGTCAAACCGTATTTTTTTATGCTCAAGGGCAGGTAACTCCAAGGCAAATAATCCGATTCGGCCCAAAATCGAACTTAACCGAGATTTTATGTCTGTCCTCGTTACCTGCAAGTTTGAAGCTGATCTGAAAAAAATTCAAGTCGCTATCGTAGTCACAACATTTTCCCTATGTTAAGTCTATGGGCAAATTTTTTATCGCTCAAGGTCACGTAACTCCGAGGTCAATATTCCGATTCGGCCCAAAATCGAACTTAACCGGGATTTTATGCCTGTCCTCGTTACCTGCAAGTTTGAAGCTGATCTGAATAAAAATAAAGTTGCTATTGTGGTCACAACGTATTTTTTATGCTCAAGGGCAGGTAACTCCAAGGCAAATAATCCGATTCGGCCCAAAATCGAACTTAACCGTGATTTTATGTCTGTCCTCGTTACCTGCAAGTTTGAAGCTGATCTGAAAAAAATTCAAGTCGCTATCGTAGTCACAACATTTTCCCTATGTTAAGTCTATGGGCAAATTTTTTGTCGCTCAAGGTCACGTAACTCCGAGGTCAATATTCCGATTCTGCCCAAAATCGAACTTAACCGAGATTTTATGCCTGTCCTTATTATCTGCAAGAATGAAGTCGATCAGAAAAAAATTGACGGAGCTAGAGTGATGACAAGCTTTTTCCTATGTTAAGTCTATGGGAGCTATATGTTGCTATATGAAAACCTAATGAAGCCTTTCCACTTGCCCAATAATGCGACACATGAAATTTGATCAAAGTTGGCCAAGTAGTCTTTAAGATATACATTTTTGAAATTCCCATTAACCCTAATGCAAAAACACACAAGGGCAGGTAACTCCTAAGTGAATGATCCGATTCTGCCAGTTATCGAACTTGACCGAGATTTCATGGCTGTGCTGGTTATCTGCAAGAATAAAGCCAAACGGAAAATAATTGAAGCAGCTACGGTGATGACAACATTCTCCCCATGTTAAGTCAATAGGCAATTTTTTCAACGCTCAAGGGCACGTAACTCCTGAGTGAATAATCCGATTCAGCCCAAAATCGAACTTGATCGAGATGTCATGCCTGTCCTTGTTATCTGCAAGAATGAAGTCGATCAGAAAAAAATTGACGGAGCTAGAGTGACGACAAGCTTTTTCCTATGTTAAGCCTATGGGAGCTCTTTGTTGCTGTGGCAACCAGAGTTCTCATCCGATCTGCACGAAAACCTAATACAGCCTTTCCCTCTACCTGATGATGGTTCATATGAAATTTGATCAAGGCCGGCCCACTGGTTCCAGAGATATACTTCGTTGAAAGTGTGGACGACGGACGCCGGCTCGTGGTATACTAATACCTCACATGAGCCTTCGGCTCAGGTGAGCTAAAAAAGCTTATTAAGAAGGGTGCAGTTATTCTTTCTTCCTGTTTTCTGCATATAGTGTCCTCTGGTCAGGGGCCACCTTTGGGACTGTCCAAAATTGGTCTTCAAGACCACTTTTGAACCGTCCAAAAGGTGGTCTTAATATAGGAATTTTACTGTACTTTCAGTGAACAAAGTACATTCATAGCCCCAGATGAGGGGTATCCAATTTTCTAACTTCTGCACAAAAACATATGATTTTGTGCAGAAGTAAGAAAAATATCAGTATTTTCGGATGAAAAAACCAGTGTTCCACTCAGATCTGCCTGAAAACCTAATGAAGCCTTTCCACTTGCCCAATAATGCGACACATGAAATTTGATCAAAGTTGGCCAAGTAGTCTTTAAGATATACATTTTTGAAATTCCCATTAACCCTAATGCAAAAACACACAAGGGCAGGTAACTCCTAAGTGAATGATCCGATTCTGCCAGTTATAGAACTTGACCCAGATTTCATGGCTGTGCTGGTTATCTGCAAGAATAAAGCCAATCTGAAAATAATTGAAGCAGCTACGGTGATGACAACATTTTCCCCATGTTAAGTCAATAGGCAATTTTTTCAACGCTCAAGGGCACGTAACTCCTGAGTGAATAATCCGATTCAGCCCAAAATCGAACTTGATCGAGATGTCATGCCTGTCCTCGTTATCTGCAAGAATGAAGTCGATCAGAAAAAATTGACGGAGCTAGAGTGATGACAAGCTTTTTCCTAATTCCCATTAACCCTAATGCAAAAACACACAAGGGCAGGTAACTCCTAAGTGAATGATACGATTCTGCCAGTCATCGAACTTGACCGAGATTTCATGGCTGTGCTGGTTATCTGCAAGAATAAAGCCAATCTGAAAATAATTGAAGCAGCTACGGTGATGACAACATTCTCCCCATGTTAAGTCAATAGGCAATTTTTTCAACGCTCAAGGGCACGTAACTCCTGAGTGAATAATCCGATTCAGCCCAAAATCGAACTTGATCGAGATTTCATGCCTGTCCTCGTTATCTGCAAGAATGAAGACAATCAGAAAAAAGTGACGGAGCTAGAGTGATGACAAACTTTTTCCTATGTTAAGTCTATGGGAGCTATTTGTTGCCATGGCAACCAGAGTTCCAATCCGATCTGCCCGAAAACAGTATGCAGCCTTTCCCCCTACCTGATAATGCTTCACATGAAATTTGATCAAGATTGGCCCACTGGTTCCGGAGATATACTTCTTTGAAAGTGTGGACGACGGACGACGACGACGGACGACGACGGACGACGGACGCCGGCTCGTGGTATACTAATACCTCACATGAGCCTTCGGCTCAGGTGAGCTAAAAATCCGAACAAAACTGAAGGGGCTACGGTGATGACAAGGTCAAATATCTGCATTTTCAGCAATCAAAGGGATGTAACTCTATGATAAATAGGCCGACTTGGCCGGTATTGGAACTCATCCGAGGTTTTATCCCCATTCACCTTACATTTTAGTTTCAGAAAGATCCGATCAAAACTAAAGGGGCTATTGTGATGACAAGGTCAAAAATGGGCATTTTCAGCAATCAAAGGGATGTAACTCTATGATTAATGGGCCGACTTGGCCGGTTTTCAAATTCATCTGAGTTTTTATCCCAAGCTACCTTTCATATAAGTTTCAGAAAGATCCAATCAAAAATGAAGGGGCTACAGTGATGACACGGTCCAAAATCGGCATTTTCAGCAATCAAAGGGACGTAACTCTACGATAAATGGACAGACTAGGCCGGTTTTCGAACTCATCCAAGTTTTTATCCCTAGCCACCTTACATATTAGTTCCAGAAAGAACCGAACAAAACTGAAGAGGCTAGAGTGATGGCAAGGTCAATTATCTGCATTTTCAGCAATCAAAGGGACGTAACTCTATGATAAATAGGCCGACTTGGCCGGTTTTCTAACTCATCCGAGGTTTTATCCCCAGTCACCGTACATATAAATTTCAGAAAGATCCAATCAAAACTGAAGGGGCTATTGTGATGACAAGATCAAAAATGGGCATTTTCAGCAATCAAAGGGACGTAACTCTATAATTAATGGGCCGACTCGGCCGGTTTTCTAACTTGTCTGAGTTTTTATCCCAAGCTACCTTTCATATAAGTTTCAGATAGATCCGATCAAAAATGAAGGGGCTACAGTGGTGACAAGGTCCAAAATCGGCATTTTCAGCAATCAAAGGGGCGTAACTCTACGATAAATGGGCAGACTAGGCCGGTTTTTGAACTCATCCGAGGTTTTATCCCCAGTAACCTAACATAAAAGTTTCAGAAAGATCCGATCAAAACTGAAGGGGCTACAGTGATGACAAGGTCAAATATCTGCATTTTCAGCAATCAAAGGGACATTACGATAAATAGGCCAACTTGGCCGGTTTTCGAACTCATCTAAGTTTTTATCCCCAGCCACCTTACATATAAGTTTCGGAAAGATCCGAATAAAACTGAAGGGGCTACAGTGATGGCAAGGTCAAATATCTGCATTTTCAGCAATCAAAGGGATGTAACTCTATGATCAATAGGCCGACTTTGACGGTTTTCGAACTTATCCGAGGTTTTATCCCCAGTCACCTTACATATAAGTTTCAGAAAGATCCGATCAAAACTGAAGGGGCTATTGTGATGACAAGGTCAAAAAATCGGCATTTTCAGCAATCAAAGGGTCGTAACCCTATGATTAATATGCCGACTTGGCCGGTTTTCGAACTCCGATCAAAAATGAAGGTGCTACGGTGATGATAAGCATTTTCCATTGTAAGTCTATTGGAAATTGAGATTGTCATAGCAAGCAAAGTTTTCAATCAATTTTGTTGCCCCACCCAAGGCATGCTACAGATAAGAAATGATTGAGATCCTCTGGCCTGCAGGCTGCAGAGATATAACTGGTCAAAGGTGGTGACGGACAGACGACGGACGACGGACGGCGGATGACCAGTTATACTATAAGCTCCCCTGGAGCCTTCGGCCAAGGTGAGCTAAAAAAATTGTGAAATCGGAAGCCACTTTCGGTCATTTTAACATGCGCATACAGTCGTCAGAAATGAAAAAAAAATACATTCAAAAGCACATATTAAAACAGCAACACTTCCTAAAACGTTTCATATCTTCAGTTATGGCTGTCACTGAAGGAGAACGTTTTCAAAGCTGCGTTTATAAGGTGTCCCATTTTTTAAAACAAACTTCTGGTCAAACTTCTGGTCAAAGAGTACCGGTACGTTATTTTGGAATAAAAATGGTCAGAAAAAAAAATGTTCAAATTTTCCTAAATGTTTGTTATACATTAACCCATCTTTCAGCTGAGTATCTACACTAAAGTAAATGTAGACCTTTGAAGTTGGGTCAATATTTGACCAAGTCGCAACGCTTGCACACACAGATTTTAAAAACACATGGCTGTGTAGAAAAGTTATTTAAAATGGAAACGTTGAAAGAAGGCGTGTTTCGTCCAAATACATTATGAATCTTGGTTGTTAGACCACAACTAAACTAACTGCTAAATATTTTTGTCGGTAAGTTAAGCGTTTTCACACTTTGAAACGGCCGTTTGTAAACACGTAGATCCAGCATACGTTGCCTTGCTAAGTTGCTAATCATATGCAAAACGCATCACTATTGTATGTGTAAATCTATTTAAATAGAGTTCGGGATATTGACATCTTGACAGATCTGGGATTATCGACAAAATTTTTATAAAAAAGATCTAAGCGACCGACAGAAAAAGGATGTCTCTGATACACCGTATCCGTTTGTGTTCGTAAATTTCTGAATTATGGTCATGTAGCATATTCTCGTATAATATCTTTGACAGTAAAGTCTCTTTTCCATTTACAACTGATAGCAAAAAGCCAATAATTCGTGTTTTTACGTTAATTTCAATTGGTTTACGTCCTAGTTCGGCATTTGGCATATAAGAAGGCGTATTTTTCCTAAGGTTTGTTATTCGCCTTAAAAACTTATTATGTAGATTTTCATTCATTATCTGTGTTTTTGGCAGAAATATACCCCGGTAAACCCAAGATTTACTGTATAAAAGTGCGGTTTGATGGGATCAAGATGATGTAGACAGGTTTAACGTCCCCGTCAACACTGTAAAGGTCATTTTGGAGACGTTTCTTCCAATTTTGTGGGACTTTTACCAGACACTGAGATAAAATGACATCTCAAGCCCTGCCGCCCAATGAAACCAATAGGATTTATAAGCATGGACGGGCCGACTCCCACCGCTTTGCCTGGGCAGGCTTAGATCCTCTAAGCGAATGACCAGTACTCGTGTGCGGGTCGGTTTCATCTCTGCGTGGAAGCATCAAGCAGCCCATATATTTCTTCAAGCCCCGATGGGCGGGGGCCGAATGAATTTATGAAAGAGCTTTGCTGGGGTATCATAAATTTTATGTGAAATGACCACGAATGTAAGCTTGTGTTAATATATCGTGTAACAAAGCATCATTAATTGCTGAAGAAGTTATGAAGAAATTCAAGTCGTCAACTGGTAAACAGTTGAGTAATAGTTAATAATACTCCTGCTATAAACCCCGTGTTATTAATTGATTATCCTATATTATACAAGGTCAACCAATATTCAAAAATCATAAATCATGTTTTTAGTGGCGTCAATTAATAAATTTGCCATTAATCAAGTAATTTCATATTGCCCCAGGTACAGGTCCTCGGTCAGCTGTATTGGCCTCGGCCTTTAATCAAGTAATTTCGTATTGGCCCAGGTACAGGTCCTCGGTCAGCTGTATTGGCCTCGGCCGAGGCCAATACAGCTGACCGAGGACCTGTACCTGGGCCAATACTTCGGCCGAGGCCAATACAGCTGACCGAGGACCTGTACCTGGGCCAATACGAAATTACTTGATTAATAACATTATATTATTGTCGTGTTATAGTTGTACGGCCCAGTCAACAGCTAAAGCCATGTCAGACAGGTCAGTTATCTTCATGGATCCTGGACAGGCTTAGATCCTCTAAGCGGCTTATCAATACTAAGTGTGATGGCAACCCCTTACCAACCCACCACCCAGTAATATAATGTTATTAATCAGGTAATTTCGTATTGGCCCAGGTACAGGTCCGAGGTCTGCTGTATTGGCACGAGGCCGAAGGCCGAGGCCAATACAGCTGACCGAGGACCTGTAACTGGGCCAATACGAAATTACTTGATTAATGACAATTTTATTAATTGACGCAATAAAAAAACATGATTTATGATTTTTGACCTTGGTTTATATTGATTGACCTTGTGTAATACAGGATAGTCAATTAATAAATGACAATACAGAAAGAGAAAAATGAAAGGTGGAGCAGATACAGCCCACACCTGCTGTAAGCACAATAGGCCCATGCCGGCTTGAAATGTCAGTTCATCTCAATGTCTGGTAAAAGGCTCACGAAATTGGAATCAGCATCTTCAAAGTGACCTAAATAGTGTTGCCTGGGATGTAAAACATCGATTCCAACAAACAAAAACTGAAGCCAAAGCAAGAACGTCCCGTCACTGAAATCTTCACAGCAGCACCACCCACTATTGACATTTGTTACTATGGCTTCAATGGAACAGTTATTAATAGCCGTGTTAACTGTAAAACATTGACTGGGCTCATACGCCGAGACACTGGAAAAAAGTGTTGACCCAGATCACGAAATGCATCATCTGATCAGGGTCTGCACTGTGCTTAAATAACAGGACGAAACACGGCTCCCGCTCATCGGACCTTGAAGAAATAGATAGGTTGCATGATGCTGGTATCTAAGCTTGCCCAGGCGAAGCGGTGCGAGTCGGACCGTCCATGCTTATAAACCTATTGGTTTCTTTGGGCGACAGGACTTGAGAAGTCATTCCATCTCAATGCCAGGTAAAAGTCCCACAAAATTGGAAGCAATGTCTCTAAAATGACATATACAGCGTTGACGGGGACGTTAAACCTAAACTCAAACAAAACAAATACAGGACGAAACGGTCTAAATCCTCGCTCAGGACTTTTGTCTCAGTCTATGCTCAGACGGGGCTTTTATTATTACATGACATTCATTATCCACTTAATAACAGTGACATTATCTTATTAATATAGTAGAAACCATGAAGAACTGTTTACCTTCGGTCATTTTACAGAAAGGTCAAATTCGGTCCCTCACACAGGCTTTTGAATGCGAAAATTATTCCCCCCAAAATACTGTTGTCCAAGATAGCATGATACATGAAGGTAAACATTGTCAACTTGTCCACCAGAACCTCTGCCTAAAACTGATAAAAGTTATCAACAACATGATGGCAGTGAATTTCCAGGTGAGACGGTTACCGTCACATCTTGTTCTCTTTTCAAAGGTTACCTGTCTGAAAAGGATAAAACCCCTAGTGGACAGTGGGCATGAAATGTGAGGAGGGGCGGGGTTGGGGTCCTCCATTGCGGTTCAGCTTGTTTGAAGAAATATGCTTCCATTTGTGTCAAAGCCCGATAATTTACCTCATCACGAACACACTAAGGGGAAAACACGTGCTGCGAATGAAAATAAATTATCCACTTGCAGGAGACAAGCTTCGGTCGGTTTCTAGTTAAACTTTCTACTTTGCGCGAAAGCACCGGTTTGACAATATTTCATTACTGTTATACGGATTTGTATATTTCAAATACAGACACCTGCCTTTCGGAGTCTAACTGTTGGTTTTCTTTTGCTCCAGCATTTCAGTGGTTTCTTGCTGTCGAGTCCTCACCGTTGTCTCACCTCTGTGGTTCTTTGATTATTTGTGTTCACGGAGATGTTGCACTGATGAGTTGGGAGGCCTTCATGCGGACTGAACAAATTATTTTTCTAAATCGCGACGGGAGTAAGGGCGAGGATTGTGGCCACGTAAAATCGATTTAAGCCCCCCAGTGGAAATCTTTCCACTGACCGTTCCAAGGCGGTTCTTCTGTGGCGATTTATTTATGTTGTTGTTTGTTACTTACTGTGTGTATCACTTGTGTCTTTTTATTTTGGATGGCCATATGGCCATTTTGTGGGAAAGTAACTGTCCTTATGGCCTTCCTTTGTTTAGGTTTCCATTATGGTCTGGTCGCTTAATGTTTGTGTTTCTTTCCCTTTGGTGTCATTGATGGGTGGAGTAAGTTAATTGTATCGATTCCTGATCTTTGTTTTACTTCTACTTTACCAGTATTAACTGAGAGACCCTACTTAAAATACAGATGACATTTTAATTCAACTCATTTAATGTTGCTACCGGGTATTTATACAGTAGAGATACATGCAAAAATCATCTCCTGAGAAACCATATGCTCTCTGAGGCTGAGACTTAATGAAAATAATCACCATAATTACCTCAACAGGTTTTGTGTGTTTTATGCAATACGGCTCTTTAAACTCCGGTCACAAAATCTGAATCATTGATTTTTCCGTTTCTTCCTTTTCATATTCATTTTAGCCCATATATCTCTGTAGGACAGTTTTAGACCTGACCCTCCGCCGACTTCTCCAACAAGTCGTATGTCTCTGTGACAGTCAGGAAAGGCTGTGATTATTTGGAGAAAATTGCAAAACAAAGAAATGAGACAACAGCCTAAGTCTATTTCACAATGATTGTCACGTGAACTAATAAATATTCAAATCCATGTGATGCACTTTATAAATAGATATGCAATTACGACACACGTTACATTTGAATGGCTAGATAGAGGCTCACTAGGAAGCCCCCGCCAATCGGGGCTTGAAGAAATAGATGGGCTGCATGATGCTTACACGCAGAGCTGAACCCGTTCGCACACGAGCACTGGTACATGTAAACCGCTTAGAGGATCTAAGCATGCCCAAGCAAAGCGGTGCGAGTCGGGCCGTCCATGCTTATAAACCCTATGGGGTTCATTGGGAGACAGGGCTTGAGATGAGACAAATGACATATACAGTGTTGACTGGGACGTTAAACCTCAAATCAAACAAACAAAACAAAAAGAGGCTCACTGGGAATGTGGAGCCACTGTCAACAGTGGTCTAAAAGAATTATACCGATATCAGATGTGGTGTCACAGCTAATGATTTTCCATGAAGTGATCGTGCAAATAAAACATAGACGCCCTTGTAATTTACAAGAGAAGTAACCATTTCTATATATGGTTTTAAAGGGTGTGTCGAACCTGTCAGAATGTCTTAGTCTGTGAAAGAAAATTTAGATTTTGCAATTTTCTCCAAATAATCACAGCCTTTCCTGGATGTCGCATAGGCATGCGACTTGCTGGAGAAATCGGCGGAGGGTGAGTTCTAAAACTTTCTCATAGTGATGTATGGGCTAAAGTGGGTATTAAACGCGAGAAACGAAACTATCCATGATTCAGATTTTCTGAACGGATTTTAGTTTGGTTGCTGTGGCAACTTTGGGTTTCCATTGACTTATAATGGGGGAAAATGGCATAAATTACCAAGCCTTTGCAGATATTTTTACAAAACTTTCAAAGAAATGTTCAGTCAGCAATCTACTATCTGCCATATGATTTTGGACCCACTGCTCATTTTTATTGGTTGCCATTGAAACCAAAAAGCAAATTATAAAGAAAAATACTTAAAAATAATCTTCTCAGTAACCATATGCTCTATGAGACTGAGACTTAATGGAAATATTCACCATATTTACCTCAACAGGTTTTGTGTTTTTAATGAATTCGTCGTCGTCCGTCGTCCCCCGTCGTCCCCCGTCCGTCAACACTTTCAAACGACATCTTCTCTGAAGCCATTGGGCCGATTGGGCTCAAATTTCATGTGTAGCATCCTTGGGCTGGGGACTGAAAGTTTGTGTTTGTTATGAAATTCGGCTCCTTACTTTGGTTGCTATGGTAACTTACGAGTTTTCATTAACTTATAATGGGGAAAATTGAAAAATCATTAATTGCCAGGCCTTTGCAGATATTTCGACAAAACTTTCATAGAAATGTTCCTTAAACTATCGACTATCTACCATATGATTTTAGGCCTACTGCTCATTTCTACTGGTTGTCCTAGAAAACCAAATGGCAAAAAACAATACTTAGAAAATCATCACCTCAGAAACCATATGCTCTATGAGGCTGAGACTTTATAAAAATATTCACCATATTTGCCTCAACAGGGTTTTTTTGGTTCTATTGTTTGTTTGTTTGTTTGATTTGAGGTTTAGTGTCCCCGTCAACACTGTATATGTTATTTTGGAGACGTTGCTTCCAATTTTTGTGGGACTTTTACCCGACATTGAGATGAAATGACATCTCAAACCCTGTCGCCCAATGAAACCAATAGGGATTATAAGCATGGATGGGTCGAGTGGCACCGCTTTGCCTGGAAAGGCTAAAATCCACTAAGCGGTTAACCAGTACTCGTGTGAGGTCGGTTTCAGCTCTGCGTGGAAGCATCATGCAGCCCATCAATTTCTTCAAGAGCGGTTTTGTTTGGTTGCTATGACAACTTAGAGTTTCCATTGACTCATAATGGAGAAAAATAAAATGTCATTTACCGCCAAGTCTTTGCAGATATTTTGACAAAACTTTTACATAGATATTCTTTAAGCAATCAATCTGCCATATGATTTTAGGCCTACTGATCACTTTTATTAGTCGATTGGTTGCCATCTAAATAAAAATGCAAAAATAAACAAAAAAAAAAAAAAAAAAAAAAAAGAGGGCCATAATGGCCCCGGATCGCTCACCTGATCTTTATTGTACAGATAAAGTGGTAGGTAATATCAGGTGGAGTGGATGGTTTGAGCCATTTTGATTGAGAGTGACCCAAGGAACAGTTATGTGAAATTATTTCACAATCAGACTACCTATTTAGTAGTAGAAGTCATTTTAAATCTTGTTTATTGTTTAGGTTTGGAACATTCCTTCAAAATTGTTTTCTTTCTGAAGATGAAGTCTTTCAAAAGTTCCCGTATACAGAGCTGACTTGTATGTTATTATCTTGGCACCTTCTGGACATTGAGGGTCAGGTCCTAGTGCATGGAGATGAATTTGTCTCGTTGTGACAGGAGGGGGTGGTGGAAGGGGTGGGGTATGACAACGCGTCAACCCTCTTTGTGGGTCATAAGCGTCAAACGTCAGCATATTCATTGCCGACAATGCCGATATGGCTAGGAAGCCAACAAAACAAGATTTGGTGTGGTTTAGAAATTTCATGATGTTTTTCAATCAACTTTTGTAATTGAGTATTTTTAGATGATGAATGGTCTAAAGCCTTAAGCACAGAAGGTGAATCAGAAAATATAATTGCTTTTTGAAATGTTGAAGAACTGATAAAATCTAAAGCTAGGTCTATTGCTTTGGCTTCAGCTGTAAAAATAGATGAACCATCTGGAAGGCGCAAGGTTTGGTGCGTATCTTGAGAAACATACGCACAACCAACTTTTTCTCCTTCTTTGGAACCATCAATATAGACTTGCTGGTAATCATCATAACGTGACTGAAGTACCTGAAAGTTTTGTTTGAGTAGCATCGGATTTGATTCGGATTTTTTTGCCATCATGTAAGTCAAAGAGAATAGAAGGTTTTTTAATACACCAAGATGGAACTTCGGACGTTCCATATTTTTGAATATTTTTAAGGTCGATATCTGAATTTTCTAGCAGTTGTAATATACGTAATCCAAAGTTTGATTGCTGTGGGTTTAGGGTTAGATGGATTAGCAGCACGTCTGATAGCATACTGAGGAGAAAGTTTCTCTCTGTGCGTTAAAGATGGTTCACCTGCTTCTACATAAAGGCTTAATACGGGAGACGTACGGAAGGCTCCCATAGCCAGAAGAATGCCTTTGTGATGGATAGTATCCAAACATTTTAAATATAACTTTCTGGCAGAACCAAAAACAACAGACCCATAATCTAATTTAGATCTTATTAAAGACCGGTAAATATGTAATAAAATCAGCCTATGGAAAACCAAAGGGCCCGGGGCGGGGGTATTTGTGCCCCAGGGCTATAATTTGAACAATCGTGGTAGAGGTTAACTAGATGAATCTTCACACAAAATATCAAAGACCTGAGCCTTGCGGTTTCAGAGAAGAAGTTTTTTTTAGCGATTTTTCCTATATAAGTCAATGTAAAACCAAAGGGCCCCGGGGCGGTAGCATTTTCGGCGCAAGGGCTATAATTTGAACAATCATGGTAGAGGTCCATCAGATGAAGCTACATACCAAATATCGAAGACCTGGGCCTTTCGGTTTCAGAGGTGAAGATTTTTAAGATTTTTCCTATATAAGTCAATGTATAACCAAAGGACCCCAGGGCTATAATTTGAACAATCTTGATAGAGGTCCAAAAGTCGAAGCTTCATACAAAATATCAAGCACATGAGCCTTCTGGTTTCAGACAAGAAGATATTTTAAAGATTTTTTCTATTTAAATCTATGTTAATGCAAAAGGGCCCGGGCGGGGCATTTTATGAACCAGGGGTATAATTTGAACAACCTTGATAAATATCCATAAGACGAAGCTTCATACCAAATATCAAACTCCTGAGCCTTTTGGTATCGGACAAGAAGATTTTTAAAAGTTTTCCCTATGTTAGCCTTTGTAAAACCAAAGGGTCCCGGGGCGGTGGCATTTTTGACCCCAGGACTATAATTTGAACCCTCTTGGTAGAGGTCTACTAGATGAAGCTACACACCAAATATCGGGCCTTGCGGTTTCAGAGGAAAAGATTTTTTAAGTTTTCAGTGAAAAACATCTATTTTTTGCTCTTGTGACCTTGATGTGAAAGGACCGGAACCATTTGAACAACTTTGAAAGGGGACCATCTAAGGATGATCTCTGTGGAGTTTGGTCAAATCCGATCTGTGGATTAGGAAGAGATGTCGTTTGAAGAAATTGTTTACGCACGGACGGACGACGGACAAAAAGTGATCACAAAAGCTCACCTTGTCACTACGGCTAAAATGCTTAAAATCATCTTCATAAAACACATATGCTGTATGAGGCTGAGACCTTATGGAAATACCGACTATATTTGCCTTAATACGTTTTATGTTTTTTAAGAAATTCGGCTCTTTTGTTTGGTTGCTATGGCAAGTTCGGATTTCATAGACTTGAAATGAGGAGAATTGAAAATTGGCATTTAGTGCCACGCGTTTGCAGATAGTTTTGTAAAACTTTCATAGAAATATTAAGCACTCTTCTATCTGCCATGTGATTTTTGGCCTACTGCTCAACGATATCAGACCTCTGAACCTACTTGACTGATTGTGTACAAATTTTATCTGTAGCGTCCTTTCGCCCAGGGCTTCAATGTTTGTGCTAGCCACTACGAGCGCTTTGACTGGCTGATCAGGCAAAGTTAATACCTTTTATTTCTGGGTTAAAATTTAGACCTTCGATCGGCCCCTGTCAGGTGCTAATGCAATTCATTACCATCTGATTTCAAACAGTGTAATTTTATTAAATTGTGACAAGAATGCCTTGTTACAAATGTAACTGTCTGATCAAGGCATCTCAGTCTACCATTCCATAGCATGTCGAAAGGCAGGGAAAGGAAATAAAACACTTACGACTGTCTTTTGAAAATACACAATCTGAAATGCCCCACATGTTTCACATTCGTTCAGTTAGTTTGTGTTGCGGTTTTACGTACCCCGTCAACACTTTTTAGGCCACGTTTTCCCGATTTTGTAGGACTTTTATTCCGACATTGGGATGAAATATCATCTCAAGCCCTACCACAAACAGAAACCGGTAGGCTTTAAAGGACGTCCCGACATTTTGCCTAGGAAGGCTTAGACCTAAACGATTTATCAAGACTCAAATGTTCGGTTGGTTGTTTTAATTTAGTAATGCGTTTTGTAATAGTATATGTCAGTTTTCAGCTTCACCTTTCGTCAATTTTCGCCGAAGAAATGTACTGTTACAGTTTCGTCTTCCATAGTTTTGTAACTCTCCTTTTATTTTATTTCAATGCATGATTTGCTTAAACCATTTAATTTTCATCAAAAACAGTACAGTGGAAATGCACAGCTACTCCGCCATCATGTACTTCATGACTGTGCATACATTCCTCCTGGCTTCTCTCTCTTGCTCGATGTCGACCAGTCTCTGGATCTGAGACATCATCCGTGTGTGCCTCATAAACGCCATAGCTACCCCCATAATCTGATGGTACGTACGCCTCAAAGTATGGATTATACCGTAACGCCCAAGGATAATTCCAGTAACTATTTCGCTGGCCGAAATCGCCAAATGTATAATCCCTAAAGCTACTTCTTACTTCTTTAATCGAACAATTATAGGCAACGCTCGATACTACTGCAATTTTGATTCGCGTATAGTCCACCATCGAACTGTCTTCTAGTTTTCCACTACATTTATATTCGATGCAGTGCCAACTATTCAAAGAGGCCATGTCAACTTTCGATTCTCTAATACCAAAGAGAAAATTGCGAATGTCATTGTATAACCCCCCAAAACTGAATACCTGAACTTTCAATGTTGCTTCGGGTAATGGGTTTGTTTGCAATTCAACGTCAATAGCAACTTTAATAAAGCAAGCGCTGAATACATTTTCGCGGTTTGGATACCAAACCTTTGACTGGATTTCTAAGAAATCTTCAAAGGAAAGGTCTTTCGTTGGAATCGGAGAAATTTCATATGCAGTAAATACATCTGGAGTTGGGTGCTTTAAGAATCTTAAATGGCTTTTATTGCCATCGCCAGCTTCACAGGCAGCGTGCTCTTCAAAGAATGGCCCAGATTCACTTGATATCATTCTCGCTCCGAACGTCGTCCTGTTTTCTAGAATTGTATACGCTAGAGATATTTCAGTTACCAACGGTTTCGCAACAATCAATTCCGTATAGCTCTGGACGATATGGTTGTGGGATATCAAACGAATGTATCCTGTTTTTTCATTGCATGAAGTTGGAAAACATTTTGTTGAGGACTCGTGATCTATGTAATCCCGATAAGTTATCAAGGTTTTGTGTTCTATACGGCGCATTTCCATTTCGTAAAACATGTAATTGCTCACTACTTCTTCGAAAAAAGACTCGTCTTTATAGATCCTTGTTTTGAAATAACAAGGGTTGTCAAACATCTCATTTATAGGATAATCTATATTTAGCCAGTCTGTGTATTCTATTTCAGTCATGTCTATTTCGCCGATGATATATTCTGCGCTCTTTCTCTTCCTTCTGTTGGATTCAGTTTTTACCAATAAAGGCTCCCATAACCCTGAAATTGTATTGAGTTTCCATAGTGAAAAATTTGAAGCAGAACTTTCGGGAAAGCTTACATCAATGATATTATCTACGAACAGCCTTTCACCATTCTCATCTTTAAACTGTAGGTTAAAGATCCCTTTTGATGCTAAATCTATTGATATACCTTCGCTGTCAATAAACTTAAATATGCCCGGAATGGCATTGCTTAAATCATTGTCCGTTGGGTCTATAAATGTTAACATTGAGAAAACTTTACCGGAATACTTACTGCCATTTGTTCTGAAGAATGAATTAGCTGGAATGTTTATCAAAGCAATTGGACTGACCGAGTTGTTTGTTGTACTCATGCCCAATTTGTTTTCAACGGAAGTTTCAATTTGGGTAGGAGGGGATATTTCCAACATGCTAATGGTAATGGACAGTATTCCCTCTACTCCACTCACGATTCTTATGACCTTTGTTGTATCAAGATAAATCTTGTTGAATGTATCTTTAAGGGTAAGAACAGCCTTATCGAGTGAATTACTTATGGAAACAGAAAATGAACCTAATCTTGTTGTGTATGTGACAAATTTTCCATTTAGCCACACCTCTACATATTTGATGGGGGAAGCCGACTCAGCACTTACGACTTTACCGGCTACTCGAATTGACACCGATTTGCGTGTTCCACAACTGCACGCCTTAACCACGAACACTTGAAGTTCATAATCAGTACAGTCAATAGTTTTAGTCTCAAACTTTGATGGAACGCAACTTGACTTAATGCTTTCGTTGCAGTCTTTAGTATCATTGGCATTTTCTTGCCTACAGTTTTTGACAATACAACCACCAACTTCGTAGAAGGCTGTTTGTCGTCCTTGTTGGGTACAGGATGATGGCAAAGTTATTTTCTTCTGTTGCAGGGCATCTTTACAAAACCCGTCTTCAGTGTCTAGTAAAATAAAGGATTACATCATTTGTACTATATTAAAGGTTTTGAGTGAAAATATGCCTTCAGCTGGGACCTGTGTACGGAACCCTGGAAGGGACATGCATTTACAAGATATTATCTTGTGAGCACAAGATTATATCTTGCTCGAACAACTAAATATCTTGTGCGCACAAAATATCTTGTGCGCACAACTTATTATCTCGTCGCAGAACATAATATATTGTGCACACAAAATATAATCTTGTCTACACAAGTTATTATCTTGTTTGCACAAAATATTATCTTGTTCGCACAACATATTATCTTGTTTGCACAACATCACTTGTGCACACAATATATTATTTTGTTTGCACAACTTAATATATTGTGCAGGCAACATAAAATCTTGTGCGCACAAGATAATATTGCACAACATATTAAAAAACTGCAAGTCCCTTTCCGGGTTCCGTATCTGCGTAATGAATGGTATATAGGTTTAATATTAAGGTCACTAATCAAGTGTCTGAATTAAATAAATGGAGACTGCTTTAAGGAAAATAGAAGTGAAGGCAATGATCAGGAATCGACACAATCAACCCACTCAGCCAATCAGAGACAACAGAGGGAAACAAACACAACTATTAAATAACTAGACCTAATGGAAACATGGCCGCTATTGATGTTTCCATTAGGATCTAGTTATTTCATGTTTGTGTTTCTTTCCCCTTGGTGTCACTGCTGGGAGTTGTGGGTTAATTGTATCGATTCCTGATCATTGCCTTCACTTCTATTTGTCTGCATTACAAAAAATTGAAGAATAATAAGTCTGCGGGCCTAGATGGAATTAAAAAATGAGATGCTTAAAAATAGTCATACATTCATCTTACCATGTATTGTTAAGCTATTTAATTTTATTTTATCATCGGGAGTAAACCCGAATATTTGGAAAGTTGGTTACATCAAGCCATTGTATAACTGAACCAGATAATTTCAGAGGAATCACAGTTATGCCATGTTTAGCAAAGGTGTTTAATAGCATTTTATTAATAATAGCATTTTAATAGCAATTAAATAATTTAGACTCAAATAAAATCATCAATTTCTGTCAGATTGCTTTCCAGCCAAATGCAAGGACATCTGATCATATGTTTATTTTAGGAACCCTTGTAGAAAATTATGACAATAATAAGTCAAGATTGTATGCTTGTTTCGTTGACTCGGAAAAGGCTTTTGATTCTGTGTCACATTCGGCTTTGTTCTATATTTTGCTTTATAAACTGGAAAAATTGAATATTAAGGGACCGTTTTATAGTATCATACGTAGGATGTATCTTGAAAATTTGTAACACGTACACGATAATCTAACTGAAGCTTTTGCCCCTCGTTTAGTTTAGGGGTAAGACAGCGAGACAACTTAAGCCCAAATCTTTTTAATATATTCATTAATGATCTATCGAATATTTTTGATAGCGGAGACGACCTTGTGCAGTTAGACAACACTTGCATCAGCTCGCTTCTATATGCAAACGACATTATAATGTTGCCAACCTCACAGCCAGGTCTTTAACGCTATTTAGATAAAGTAGAAGTGAAACAAAGATCAGGAATCGATAAAATTAATTTACTCCACCCATCAAAGACACCAAAGGGAAAGAAACACAAACATTAAGGACCAGACCATACTCGAAACCTAAACAAAGGAAGGCCATAATGACAGTTACTTTCCCACAAAATGGCCATATGGCCATCCAAAATAAAAAGACACAAGTGATACACACAGTAAGTAACAAACAACACCATAAATAAACCGCCACAGAAGAACCGCCTTGGAACGGTCAGTGGAATGATTTCCACTGGGGGCTTTAAATCGATTTTACGTGGCCACAATCCTCGCCCTTACTTCCGTCGCGATTTAGACAAATAATTTGTTCAGTCCGCATGAAGGCATAACTCATCAGTGCAACATCTCCGTGAACACAAAAAATCAAAGAACCACAGAGGTGAGACAACGGTGAGGACTCGACAGCAAGAAACCTCTGAAATGCTGGACCAAAAGAAAACCAACAGTTAGACTCCGATAAACCTAATTCATATTGTGCAAATAACTGTTTAACAGTCAATTTGAAGAGAACGAAAAGTAGTGGCATTTAGCAAAACTGGGCGTTTAACTGCTGATAGGTTCTTTTTTGATGACATAAAAATAGAGAAAAGTACTTCATATAAATATAAATATCTATATATCTAGGCATCATATTTTCTGCATCAGGAACATTTTTCTATTGCCAGAAAGACGTGTTTAAACGGAATTTAACGGGTAAAAAGTTTCCCTGCCCTACACCAAAGTGTAATTTATATTTTCTTGTCATTTGGGAAAATTGATCCATTGTGGAATTTTGAAAATATTTGAGGGTCACTGATGAGGCCTAATTGGCCGAAACTAGCTAGACTGGCCCAGAAAACATGCACACTTCATATTTTCCGGCTCTGTGGTGTATTTTTGCTTCCAAAGGATAACCCTTTTATAGAACTTAATTAAGAGCCAAGTCACAAAATGTTTTTCCAGTATGACACCAAAGCTTGATTCGTTACTGCATCTGTTTGAACACACTATAGAGCCGATACTTTTATATGGTAGTGAAATATGGGGTACAGTAAATATTTGATCGTCCAACATTAAAATGGCAGAGCTCAAACCCGAAAACCTAGTAGAGAAACTTTTATGTAACAAGTTACAAGTAAAATTTTTATCACGCTTATTTCAACGCATTGCAAATGTGTTTTATTATTTTTATTGTGTTATGTTGCTATATTTGCAAGTAATGGCTCTTGATTGGATAAATATTGTACAGTATTATATTGTACCAAAAGCATTTATTTTATTTAACTGAAGTTCGTGGGGGGGGGGGTTAAATTTTACAGATCAGACCATCGAAATAGGTATTGTCAATATTTAATAAATCATCCTTATATCTAGAAGTCGAGCTAAAGGCTCCAATAATTTCAACGGAAATGGATATCATGAAGTCGCTTTCATAACAAACACGAACAGATTAGCCACAAGGGGTGCGCAGTTCTTACCCATCGGGATACCCACAGATTGTTCAAATAATTTAGTACCAAATCTTATGTAAATATTGTCAAGTAGAAAGGCGACACTTTCTGACTTGATCATAACGTATAATTTTATGCTCTTCAGAAGTGAAAAAAGCATTTCTTACATTACATACAAGGTACAGGGAATCTTTCCTATGAAATGACCTTTCATTTAAGTCGTTAAGTTTTTCTTTTTATAAGATTATAAGGCAGTGTAGTGTAAAGGGTGGAAAAATCATAAGTAGGCAGACTTTAAGCACGAAAACGTCTGGATTTCAATTTATTTTAAACTGCAATAGACTTTTTTTATAGAACAAAACGGATTTCTCCTTGAACTTTCAAAGACTTCGTCGCAAGGGTTTGACAACATGTTTTTGATGGCGGCAAACATGAAGTCAATAATTTAGAAAGTTCTTTGGTGGTACAAGAGCTTGGATTTGTAATAAACCGTGCCTTGTATGGACTTTTATTAAGTTTAGGTAACCAATATAACGTAGGCGTTCTTTAACACATACAGCTAACTTGGTGGCTATATGACATGGGGGCACAAACTACAGCCCTCTCTACAGCCAAAGGCTACAGTTCATAGGCCTTTGTAACACCAAGCGCTGCTATTAACCAACGACGACATTGTTAGCGGCCTTATCTGCTGGAGCCAAAACAAATTTCCCTCTTTAATTGCACGCCGGTGGGTCAGTTTTCAGATTCTATGACGGTTCCAGCGTCAAGGCTTACTGAGAATTACGGCGATCTAATTCAATGTAACGTTGGTTAGTGCCTGATACTCTTTTTGGGGTTGGACCCATCGGAGTCTAGCTGTTGGTTTTTTCTTGCTCCGGCATTTCAGTGGGTTCTTGCTGCCGAGTCCTCATCGTTGTTTCATCTCTGTGGTTGTTTGATTTTTAATGTTCACGGAGATGTTGCACTGATGAGTTAGGAGGCCTTCATGCGGACTGAACAAATTATTTGTCTAAATCGCGATGGAAGTATGGGCGAGGATTGTGGCCACATAAAATCGATTTAAGCCCCCCGGTGGAATTCGTTTCCGCTGACCTTTCCAAGGCGGTTCTTCTGTCGCGGTTTATTTTTGTTAGGTCTGTCTGTGGATGTTTGTGTCGCTTGTGTTTTTTTTATTTTGGACAGCCTATTTGCCATTTTGTGCGAAATTAACTGTCCTTTTGGCTTTCCGATATTGATGTTTCCATTAGGGTCTGTTGTTTCATGTTTTTGGTTCTTTCCCTTTGGTGTCTCTGGTGGGAGCTGTGGGTTAATTGTATCGATTCCTAATCATTGCCTTCACCTTTATGCTTATGAAACTCTTGAATACCTAGCTTAAGGTGACATAAAGACGTCTTATCTTTTGGTGGTAAAAAGTCGTATTTTGAGAGTAGAAAGAAATGCAATTGTTTACTGGTTTCAGAATGCTAAGGTTTCATTACTGAATGGCTTAATCCTCAACATACTCTCGTTTACACCATCGTTACCAAATTCTTTCAATGCAGCAGCGATTTCGTCTCTTCACTTATTGAAATCAATAAAAAGCTGTTTTTGTTTTTGTTGGTTTGATTGCAGTTTAAATGCCCAGTCAAAATAGAAGTGAAGGCAATGGTCAGGAATCGAAACAATCAACCACCATCTCACATCAGAGACACCAATGGGAAAGAAACACAGACATGAAACAACAAACCCTATTGGAAACGTCAATAGCGGAAAGCCAAAAGGACAGTCACTTTCCCACAAAATGGCCAATTGGCTATCCAAAACAAAATAATATAAGCGATACAAACACTCAAAGATAAACCATAAGAAAATACTACTTCAATGAAGTGAAGGCCAAAAGTTGGGTCAAATTACCATTTTTAGTTTTCGATATATTACAGTTTGAAGTATGAAATGTTTTATTAAGAGAGAATTTTTTTTTTTTTTTTTTTTTGGTTTGGGTTTTACGGCCCTTTCAAGATTATTTCACTCATATCGAGCCGATCGTTAATCAGAGGTGGGCGAAAACCGGAGTACCCGGAGAAAAACCACCTGACCTTCCGTTGCAGAACTTGGCGTCTCACACGTGGCCCGAGCGAGGCTCGAACCTACGGCGGTGAGAGACCTAATGACTAAGAGTCAGCGCTCTTATCCACTAGGCCACGGAGGCCCGTCTTAAGAGAGAAATGACTTCAAACTGTCTCATTCATATTCAAAAGCTATTCTATGATATCATTATTATGATATCATTATTGCATTTTGGAGTTTTGACAAGTTTAAAAAGCTTAAGATCTGGTATTGTATTATCGCCAAAAATATGTAATCAGCTGTTGCAATTTATGTAATTTATTACTAAAATAATTTCTTCTTATTACCAACCGAAAGTCTATAAGTTAAAATTTACTTTTTTGTTCATAATTGAAATTCAATTTTAATATTGTTTACATAAATAAAATTACATGTAGTGGTGAGTTGTCTGTTAAAAAGACATTTAAAAGGTTTTTTTAACTAAACGAAATTGATAATGAACACAATTGTAATTTTAAGCATTTATTATTTATGTAAAGCTTATATAAAACTTTGAATTCAAAATAAAATTTGCCAATTTTTAGAATGAATTATGATTCATAGTTATCAGTGAACATAAGAAAATTATATAATATAGCTATAGAATTGGACATATAACGGTTCTTTTAATTAACTTGAAAGAGTTAAAATCCACTATGACAGCACATACTACTGTATTCTGGGTCTAAATCAACCAAATATCAAAGCACATACTCGTATGACAAAAATGTATGTATAGAATATAAATGACGAGCCTGACATTTGAACGGGTGCGAACTTTAGCTCGCGGTTTGAAAGAAACAGAACTGCTTCATGCCTTCTTTTAATATGCATAGTACTAAGCCACTGTATGTTTTCTTGATAAATAGTTTTAACATATGGGCCCCGTCAAGCGATTTTGGTACTTATCGCCTATGCGAGCAGCGAAGGTTCAGGCGAGCCTGCGCATCCGCGCAGTCTCGCCAGAACATTCGCTGCTCGCTCATACAAGCAGTGAATCAAGAGGAACCTTCATACAGAAAGCCATATCCCTGGCCCCTCTGAATGGCTGAGCATGCGCAGTTAAAGTTTGTCAGGACGGAATGCTCGAAGACACAAATTCGCTTGGCGGGGCTCATATATCAAAACCAAGAACCATCTAACTTCAATACTTCTATACTTAGTCTGTTAGATGAAGAGAACTTATTCAATACATATGTTAATTTACTTTAGTAAAACTTTAGATCCCGCCCATCCCGGACAGGCAGACCGTGCATGTGAACCCCTGAAGTGCACACGTATCTGTGCACACAAACCCGTCCTTTGTAAACCATTCCTTTTCCTGCACTTGCCATAACAACTGTTAGGCTTAACTAAAATGTAGAAGTGGAGGCAATGATCAGGAATCGATACAATTAACCCACAGCTCCAATCAGAGACACCAAAGGGAAAGAAACACAAACATGAAACAACAGACCCTAATGGAAACACCAACAGCGGAAAGCCAAAAGAACAGTTACTTTCCCACAAAATGGCCAATAGGCTATCCAAAATAAAATAATATAAGCGACACAAACACCAAAAGACAAACCATAAGAAAAATAAACCGCGACAGAAGAATCCGTTTTCCACTGGGGGGCTTTTTAAGCCTGTACTCGACTTAACCAACAATATGACTTGTACCACCAACAAATACTCAGATTAGGCATTCTGGTCAGAGATTTTGATGATCGAATGCGCCATCTACAGCTTACGGGCGATATAGAGATAGATAAATAAAATCTCTTGTCTACACGTGGATGTGCAGGTATTTGGTCGATCATGTCATATTATTGGTTTGATCGTGCGCTGTCTCAGTTATTATTGGCTGTTTCCATTACTCGCCAAACAAACACACAAAACAGCAGATAAATTTTATTCGCTGGACATGTACCAGAATAGTTCCCGTCATTGTACAGAGGTCCCGCGTTATGTCGCCAGTATTTGCTCCCTATCATTGTGCCGTTATAATGAATTGGCCGTTATAAAGAATCCCAGTTAGGAGTATGATAGGTTATAAATCATTACTCCAAGAAACAAATAAAATCTACGTTTGTTAGAATCGCCTCGGTGATTATTATTGTGCCGTTGTAATGAATTGGCCGGTGAGGCGATTCTAACAAATATCTATAACATTTGTTTCTTCGAGTATTAGATTTGTGTATTTCCAACCCGAGGGAAGCCCACGTCGCCCGGAATCGAGGATTAGCCTTAAGCTAAGAATCCATTCAATTTAAATTGTCGTTATAACGAGTTTTGCCGGTTTAAAGAATGTCGGTATAAAGAGGGTTGACTGTAACATGAATCGACAGGAACAAAGACATTACCTTTGACGCTTAGTATCGCAGGGCTCGACATAACAGCTCGATGTGCATTGTTAGCTCTGCAGGTATACTCCCCTGAATCGAAAGGCTGAACATTCGACAAGAAAAGTGTTGTGCCGTCATTTTCATACATCGTCTTGTTTATCAGAACTGTGTTATGGAACCTAAAATTAAACCATACTATATGCGTTTAGTAAAAGCGAAAGAAAGGGAACTCTGAAAAAGATAATACAGTAAAATGCCTCTAATAAGACCACCAAAACTTGAGACTAATTCTGCTTTAAAAGGCTTATTTAGAAAGTTTCAGTTATTCTGTTTTGTGTTTTCTGCATACAGTGTCCTCTGGTCGGAGGCCACTTTTGAGGCTCTTCAAAAAGTGGTCTTTAAGGCCACTTTTGAACAGGCCCAAAAGGTGGTCCTAATATAGGAATTTTACTGTCAGTCAATGCAAATTACTGATTTATATAAAGCATAACAAGGCTTTCAACAGCGGTCCTATGGCAATAAAATGCAAATAGGCAAAAGAAGTTATTAATTCATTAACTCACTGCTATAAATTATTACGATTTTTCCGATTCTTCCACAACCAGCTTTTGTGTTTCCTTACACGACACAAAACAAGACAATAACGCTTTAATTAAAGTTGTTCTCCGAGACCAGATGTGTACAGGACTGATTGCAAATCTCAATTTCTCACTACTGTCAGAATGTGAGATTGAACGCGAATCGACAAACGTTCTGCTTACAGAAAGTATTATCTTTTGGAAGTAATATGATATGATGGTACTGAAGAAACATTAAATTTAAATTAGACTCTTAAGATCAAACAACAACAAAAATCATCTTAACCTTTCCTGATTAGAATTTGGCTCCCCACATCTCCCCGAGCTAAAGAAACTTGTCCTACCGCAATAGTTAGTTTGCAAACCGCTGTTTTAATCATCAAGCCGTGTTGCCCTGTTTCGTCATCTAAGGTCTGTATAAAACAACTGACTTACGGGACGGAGCATTATTTCTTCCAACGGCTATAATTTAAATACACTTGCTAGAGTACTACTAGATATATCGTTATACCAAATATCAAACGCCTGGGCCTTCCGGTTTCAAGCAAGATACTTTTAAAAGTTTCTCGTTATACGCTCTGGGCAACAGAGCTGTTATTTAAACAATCTTGACAGCAGTCAGTTGGATGAAGCTGCGTACCAAATATGAAAGTCTGTGCCTAGTTGTTGCAGACAAATGATTTTCTCATAAACGGGCCAATGTAAGACAAGAGAACCCAAATGCGTGGCCATTTTAACACAAGTCTATAGTTTAACGATCTTGGTAGAAATAAACTCGATGAAACCATACACTAAATATCAAAGGGATAGGTCGTGTGGTTTCAATAACCATGGGTCCATTGTGGACCTAACTCACTGACGTGAGTTATGATATTATGACATGGGTTTGACGATTTTTTCTATATTTAGCGCAGATAGCCATTTTGTTTCGCGGAGCAGAACCATTTTAGCACTTTTGGCAGAGGGTCACTCAAGCAAAATTTCTATGAAGCTGTTTTGAAATCGAGCTATTGGCCTAGAAGAAGACTGTTTCTATTGTTAGCTCTGCAGTCTGTTGGACACTTTGCTTACAGGAGCAAACCTATTTTTGCAATTTTATAAATCATCATTTACCTACTTTCCTAGCATTATAAATAGTTCCTGATATTTTTTGGTCAGTCGTTTATAAGTCGGCATAAAGTTGATAAGCACAAGAGCTGTTCAGTGCTGAATGTTCTATATAAGGGCGATCCTTTGGAAGCAAGGACTGCAACATATAACTGAAAACTGGAGAGTTAATAATTTTCTGGGGCATATTTCTAGTTTCAACCGATCAGGCGTCATCAGAGACCCTCAAATATTTTCAAAATTCGGTAGTGGAATCAGTGATTTGAAAGGATTGGGACATATAACCCACACTATGTCGAAAGACAGGGAGACTTTTTACGGCCTGTTTAGTGTTCACTGTGTTGCTGATTGTGATTCTTTCCCACATTATGTACGTTGTTCCTTTTTAGTTACGTTTGGATTATCTGAGTCTCCACCTGCTTGAAAAGGAGCAGCTGACTCAGTTCACCGGTGGTCTGTTTTGTTTAATGTCGGCACTCCATGTTTCGACTTGTTTCCCTAGTGGTATTATGGAAAGAACTTGGGATCTGGCTGTATCAGTTCCTGATCGTTTCCCTTTTCATTTTTCACCACACATTCACAAAACACCAGCTTTGGTGAAGCTAAATATTCTATGAAATAGTAAATATTTGGAAGTAAGGACTACATAACATAACGGAAAACTGGAGAGTTATGTTTTTTTTCTGGACAAGACTAGCTAGTTTCGGCCAATTAGGCCTAATCAGTGATCCTGAAATAGTTCGGGATTGGAAATATTGATTCCAAAGGAATAGAAAATATAACCCACAATGTGATGAAGGGCAGAGAGAACTTTTACGCCAGCCACGCATTCCTTTAACACCAGCTGTGGTGAAGTTAAATCTCCTTTAAATGAGCAAGAACTATACTACATAACTGAAAACTGGAGTTATTTTTCCTTGGCTAGACTTGCTACTTTCGGCCAATCAGGCCTCATCAGTGACCCGCAGATGTTTTCAATATTCGGTAGTGGAATCATTAGTTTATACTAATTCATTTTAGTTCGATTGCGATGAAAGCTTCAAGGTTATTGAATCGCTCTCGAACACTCATTCCGGGTGTTTTCACGCACGCGTGAGAGACAGGCAGTGGCTTTTACATACCCATATACACCTGGGTGGAGTCCGGCAGTGTCATTACGTGGCTTGCCCAATGACACACCTAGATACCGTCGGCCGGATTCGAACGCACAGCCTCTCGATTATAAGTCGAACACGTTAACCACTGTAACTGTGCTATCGAGGCTGGTGGAATCATTGATCCCAAAGGACCGCACCATGATGAAGTCCGTGTGATTTTCCCTTCCGGCAACAGAACTTTATTTATAGAAGGTATATATATTCTTATCGATTGAGGTGAGGTAAGACTGTTGCATAAGAGGTGAGCAGTAGAATTTGGATTGGAATGGCAATCCATGTAGACTCAGATAAAGTGCCACGTTCTGCAAACAGGCAGTCCCAGGGTTTACACTGTTTGCTTACATTACAAAACTTTAACCCTGAAGATGCCATGAAAACCGCATCTGAAATGGGGAACGAGTAAATACTAGAAATGGTGTTTGGCCCTAACAATCTGCTTGCCACTCCATGCCAAACGTTTCAAAAGGCCATAATCGAACAACAAGATTTCATCCGATTTTTTGCAGAATTTTTCAAAAGTTTATATATAGAAGCCTCCGTGGTCGAGTGGTTATGCTACTCGCCTTGTAAACCAGGGGTCGCAGGTTCGATCCCGAGCTTCTCCAGACTTTCGGATGAGTCTTTAAACCGAGGTCCCGTCTCCGTATGACCTTAGCTGTTGGTGGGACGTAAAACTGAAACACTCACTCACTCAAAAGTTTATAGGGTTACCTCCTAATCATTACCCACCAGGCACACGTCGCTAGGGCAACATCAAATCAACGTCGGTGCAACGTCATGACGTTGCACCGACGTTGATGTGACGTTGCATAAACGTCATGACGTTACACCGACGTTGATGTGACGTCACAATTACGTCATGTGCCTGCAGGGTACTAATCTATTCATCAACTTCCAAGGCTCTAGTTTCAATAGTTTTTGTTTGTGATATTATGCTGACAAATAAATGATTTCATCCATTTTTTTTCAGAGGGAAATGACTCAGGAAAGGGGCAAAATCCGGATTCCAAATGTTTGAATTGCGTTCAGAGAGGATCTTACATGAGTGCTCATGTATTATTGAATTAATTAAACGAGTTGAGGAAAAGGGATAAAATGCGAGGCTTTGCCGAGCATTTTATCCTTTTTCCTCAACGAGTTTAATAAATTCAATAATACATTAGCACGAATGCAATATTCTATTTATCATATGACATTTAAAACGCATTTTGTTCACGATTGTTTAGAAAAATGTCAATATTCCGCCATTAGTAAACGCGACGCCGTTAAGGACGTCGTACATGTAACGTTACGGGGCGTATCTAACTAATTTGCATATTTAATCCACTAGTGGATTATCGAAAATAATACATGGCGTTATTACACTCTCAGTCGCGACGTCATGTGATAAAGTCAGTTCTTTCGAGGAATCATTCTGTTGAAGTTTAGTCCGAATTGGCCCGATTCTTAAGGAGGAGATATCGATTATAGACAGACGCCGGATCATTGGACTGGTCAATAGTGTTAGCGCCCTATGCACTACCTGCCAAAGTAATGGTGATGATGGTTTCGTGTTTAACGACACGAGTCAGCATTCTTTATGGATCATAACCGTCAAACGGTTGATGATCTAAAGGTACTTAATATTTTGAGGATGTTCAAAGCAAAAGGTTTAAAATGCTTATATTAAAAATCTGAAAAATTAAATCTTATGGAAGCGTCTAATTGCCTTTAAGAATAAGATACTATTATCAAAAGGTGCATCTTGAAACACTTGTTGTAAAGTGTTAAAGTTATGCAGTACGTGTAAATATGTTCTATAAAAGGGGTATCCTTTGGAAGCAAGGAATACACCACAGAACTGAAAAATATGGACTGTACATGTTTTCTGGGCCAGACTAGCTAGTTTCGGCCAATTAGACCTCATCAGTGACCCTCAGATATTTTCAAATTTCCACAAAGGAATCAATGATCCCAAAGGACAAGAAAATATAATCTAAAGTTTCGTGACGGAAAAAAGTCAACACATACAATTAAAGTGGAAGGCTGATTGTAGCCGGTATATGTAGGATGATCATTACGACCCCAAAGGTAAGAATGGGCAACTTAAGTATGACCGATGCGCTGTCGTGTTCAAACTACATCTCTAAAAATTTTGGGAAATCGAGGAGTCTCAGAACATTTTGTTCGGACGTCTGGTTTAATGGTATGGAATTTGGTATATATTTCACTTTCCCGTGAGCCTTACCATTCAGAAGATGTATTTGTTGATGAATGATTGGTTTGAAATTATTAAAAGGGATTTTAAAAACAGACGGATCAAGTTTGAGTGATAGCTTTGTCTTCTTGTTTGCATGTTCATTGCTGATAATACCAGTATGGCTTGGGAGCCAAAAAAACATCACTCGTTGTGTTTTTTAAATTTTGTGATGTTTTTCGATCAATCTTTGAATTTGAGGATTTTTGGATGATGAATGGTCTAAAGCGTTTAGCACAGAAAGGGTATCAGAAAATATGCTTTTTCTATTTTGGAAGTGCTGAAACAATCTAAAGCTATGTTTATTGCTTTGGTTTCAGCTATGAAAATAGAGGTACCGTCTGGAAGGCGCAAGGTTTGGTCCATATCTTTCGAAACATACGCTTATACGCACAACCACCTTTATCACCTTTTAAGAGTCATCATTATAACGTGACTACAATGCATGGAAATTTTGTTTGAGTAGAGATGGAATTTATTCGGATTTTTTGGCATAATGTATAACAAACAAAATAGTTGGTCTTTTAATACACCAATATGGGACTTCGGCTGTTTCATGTTTTGAATATGTTTTGAGTATTTTAAGGACTATACCGGAATTTTCCAATAGTGGTAATATACGTAATCCAAACGACTTAATTGCTATGGGATTAATATCATACATATATATATATATATAAAAAAATTTAGGTGAAAATGAAATGTGAAAGCCGGGTTAGATGGATTAGCAGCAAGTCTGATAGCATATTGAAGACTTTTCCCTGTGCGAAGTTGAAAATGACTCCCTGTAGCATATGTGCTTTGCAATGCACTGGCCAAACATATATGTTGCTGTGACAACGGAGTGTGACTATCCTATTTGTGGAGTTATGATTTTGGGGCAAAATCACCGAAGAAATTCTAATTAGATTAGAATCCTATATATTATTCAATTACCTATTTACAAACATCACAGTCATACCTATGTAAACACACATATCCTAATCTATTCCCACTTAGTTTAAGACTAGGGTAGGATATAAAGAAGGACAGGCAAAGTCCGGCATCCTGTCTTAGTCCGAGTGGAAGAGTCTATAAAATAATCTTAAATAACCAAATAAATAAGTGCACTAAATGAAATGTCTTGATTACGCTGGCGAACAGTTCCATCAACAAATTGCGCAATATGTGCAATGCCAGTTGCGTACTACGCGCACCGCATGCTCGGCCGGGATCGCAAGGCCCTGGTCCCTCAAGCAACACCATGACATAATTCCTACTAGTGTGTGAAGATCTCACCTTTCTACTTGACAATATTTACATAAGATTTGGTACTAAGTTATTTAGACAAGTTGTGGGTATTCCGATTGGTACAAACTGCGCACCCCTTGGGGCTGATTTGTTCTTGTTTTGCTATGAAAGAGACTTCATGATGACCCTTTCCGCTGAAAACCAATCTGAAAACATTGGAACCTTCAGCTCGACAAAATATCTTTGGCTCTAGATATTTGTATGGTTTATTAAACATTTACAATACCTATTTCGATGGGTTGATCAGTCAAATTTACCCCCGGCCTACCTAGAACGTCAGTTAAATAAAGCAAATTCTTCTGGTAACGAGACCCCATTTTGGTATTTACACCTATCTGTTGTAGATGTTGTTGTTTCTCTTGCAAAATTTATGATAAACGCGTTGATTTTTTTTTAGATTGTAAATTTTCCTTTCTTGGATGGTGATGTTCCTCGTGCGGTATGCTACGGTGTTTATATTTTACAATTAATTATATTTGCCAGAGTGTCTAGTCATGTAACGGGCTTCAACACTCGTAATGAATTATTAACTGCTAAAGTTCTTAATCATGGTTATCGATATCATAAACTATGCAAAGCCTTTTCAAAATTTTATAGACGTCATTCCGATTTAATTTCAAAATTCAATGTTTGACTTAAATCTCTTCTGCAACAAGGTCTACCGGAACCCGATTTTTATGATGACTTATTATCAAGGCGTTACTATACCAAGTTTAGTGACACAGAGGCCTTTCTGATATTTAATCTTCATCAGTGTGTCTAAACAACAAAGTTTTAAAACCAAAACGGATGACGGACAAGACCCGGCAAACAAAGCACATTCCCCTCCGAGCACACACCGACCGACGTAGCTCATGAGACAGAACTTCTGTTTGCTTGTTTGAATTGAAGTTTTACGTTCCCATCAACACTATTTAGGTCATTTTGGAGACGTTGCTTCCGATTTTGTGGGACTTTTACCCGACGTTGCGATGGACTTCTCACCCAAGTAAACCAAAAGGCTTTACATGTTTGCATCACCTTGCATGTGCAGGCTTAATTGGCCAAAACTAGGTAGTTTGGCCTCGAAAAATGTTGTACACTCCATACTGGAGTTCTGTGCTGTACTCCTTGCTTCTTAAGCATTACACACTTCGCAGAACATTTAATTTCACAACAGCTGGTGTTAAGAGAATGTGTGGTGGCCGTGAAAAGTCTCCCTGCCCCTCATCATGATGTGGGTTATATTTTTAGTCGTTTGGGATCATTGATTTCACTGCCGAACTGGGAAATATTTGAGGGTCACTGATGAGGCTTAATTGGCCGAAACTAGCTTGTCTGGCCCAGAATAATCTGGTGCACTCCATTATTTTCCGGTCTGTGCTGTACTCCTTGCTTCCAAAGGATTAACCCTTTCTCAGAAAATTAGCCCTAAGCGGTTTACCAGTACTCATGTGTTGTAGGTTTCGTCTCTGTGTGGAAGCATCATGCAGCACAATCTATTTATCCAAGCCCCGATGGGTAGTGGCCAGAAAATTGAGCTACCGCTAGATGGTCTGGTGCCATCACGATAATATATTTATACGCACTACAACCTATGACATCGATGTTGTCATCAATTTTTAAACAAAAAAAAACGATGGGTTTAATACAGAAAGAAGTGATAAAAGTAAGTAATAATCTTCGTCTTGGTGCCATTTGTAGATGTAATCTTTTTCTGTGGCTTTTCTGGGCATCTATTTCTATAGTTTTATGCTCCGCCATCTTTAAATGGGGGGGGGGCATATTGTATCACCACTGTCCGTACATACGTCGGACCCGTACGTCCAGTACGAAATGGTTTCAGTGCGATATCTTTAGAAAAGATTGGTTGATTGATTCAAATTTCATACACAGGTATATAATCACAAAATATAGGTCAAGTTCGATTTCAGGTAAAAGCCGCTAATTTCACTGACCGTTCCAAGGCGGTTCTTCTGTCGCGGTTTTTTGTTTGTAAGGGCTTGTCTTTGAGTCTGTGAGTGTGTCGCTTATATTATTTTGTTTTCAATTTTGTGGGAAAGTAACTGTCCTTTTGGCTTTCCGCTATTGATTGTTCCATAAGGGTCTAGTTGTTTCATGTTTGTGTTTCTTTCCCTTTGGTGTCTCTGATTGGAGCTGTGGGTTAATTGTATCGTTTCCTGATCACTGCGTTCACTTCTATTTTATTATTAGTGTTATGACCCTTTTTCAACTTAATTTTTACATGAAAAAAGGTTTCCGTGCGATATCTTTGAAAACCTTGATGGATTGTATTAAAAAAAGTTGTATCGCTGCGCATTAAAACATAGGTCAGGACTGTCATCGATACAAGTACCAAAATGTTTGTCATGCTACCATACTTTGAAAATGAGCTGTATATAAGTACTTCAATGAATGTAAATTCTCACATAAAAGGTGTAAGTCATTCAAAATTTGTTGTAAAAAGTATTTTAGGAATTCTTACGCTTATTTCCACAGCTGACCTTATTTCCAAATTAACTAAATAGGCTATATATCTCGAGGCATAAAGTGCCATCGATGAACAGCAAACCTCTTGTAAAATTTTCATATATTTAAAATGAACTGCATATTAAAACTTTCTTTGAAAACGTGGGTTGTTTCCGTGTGCCTCTGATCCCTGGGTGGGGACATCTGTGTCATACTGACACATTTCTAGTTCATTTATAATTTTATTTAAGACCTCAACAATTCCATTGTATCATTTTATGTTTTAAATCCATTTTATGAGATGTTTTTATATGACTAGAAACTATGTAGGTATTATTGGTGGCCTCAATCTTTTAATACCACTTCGTGGTGTTGGAGTTTCAAGAAATTCCATATCACTGTCACTCAAAGATCCGATTTGTTCTGATTCTTTTTTAAATTGCCCCTTTAGCTTTTGCGTTGTGCGTGCAATGTTATTTATTTTTGTGATTGCTGTTGTTTTCGGTGTTGCCTTTTAAAATCTTTATTTTTCATTTCCAAAGTAGCGTTATTCTTGATTTTTTTCTGTCTTATTGGCTTCTATTGACTGTGGCGGTGTTTGAATTTTGGCAGCACTGTTCGTTTGATCTTCAAATTTGCTTTTAGGTTTAAATTTTCCTAAAGGTTCGATACCAGGAATCGGATCAGTTTGAGTGATAGCATTTTCAACAGGTATGATTTTTACAATTGACCGTGCGATGCTGGCATACCTGACACCAGGCATAGGAGTAGGTGGCGCCTCTGGGAACGAGATGTTTCTCGTGAATTTTATTGTTATTCCTTTTCTTTGTGCCAAACGTGGCATGTGTCAAGGCGAACTAAAAGTCAAAATGAAAACAATAACGCTTGATTACTTAAGATATATTGCAGTACATGAAACCTATAGATAATGCTAAATGATTTAAATGTATTCTGTAACGCTTTGTCAATGCTATGCACGTACGTGAGACTAACTGTTATTATATAAAATTTGATTTGTTATGATTTTACGTCTTAGCGTAACAAGTTGACACTAGCGCCCGCCCATCGGGGCTTGAAGAAATATATTGGGCTGCATGATGCTTCAACGCAGAGCTGTAACCGACCGCAAATGAGAACCGGTAAACCGCTTAGAAAGTATAAAATAAAGGTAAAGGCAATGATGGGGAGTCGGTACAATTAAGTCACACCTTCCACCAGAGACACCAAAGGGAAAGAAACACGAACATAAAATAACTGGACCCTAATGGATACATCACTAGCGGACAGGACAGTTCCTTCCCCACAAATTGGTCAATTGGTTATCCGAAACAAAAATATATAAGCAATACACACATTGAAAGACGAACTATAACAAAAAATAAACAGCAACAGAAGAATCGCCTTGGAACGGTCAGTGAAAAGTATTTACTGGGGCTTTCACTGTCCAGGCAAAATGGTGTAGGTTGGACCCTTCATGCATATAAACCCTATTATTGGTTCCATTGGGCGAAGGGATGGACGTGTCATTTCATCTCAATGTTGGGAAAAAAACACAAAATTGGAAGCAACGTCTTCAAAATGACCTAAAATGTGTTGACGGGGACAATAAACCTCAGATCCAACAACCAAAAGTTGGCATATATATGTTTTACAAAACGCGGGAACATAATTTAGAATTTTGTGTATTTTTATATTTGCATAAAGTAATACTTTTGACGAAAGGAGAGACTTTAATCCTATCATTAATTCGCTTGACTCGAACTGTCCAGCGAGAGCGATAACCAGTTTACATATTATTGGCTAATATGATATATAAGAAATCTAGAGCGTGGTAGCTCAGTGCTAAGTGCACTTGCCTTGATGCTAGAGGCCCCCGGTTCCATTCCCGGCAGCGGTATATATATAATAAAAAATTGCGGTTTCCAAACATGCTCTACTGGCATCATTTGCAGGGATGAATGCCGCGAGTAAAATAAATGGTGCCTGGAGGACTTCTTAACTAAAAAGTAGAACTGGTGGACTTCTTAACAACAAAAATGTCAATTATGTGATATCAACACTATAAACTTTAAGACTTTTACATAAAGCTTTTATCTTTGCTTTTATTCAGTACATGGTGAGAATAGGTTTACCACCGTGGCCTCTCCTTTTTGTCCTTTGGGATCATTGTTTCCATTGTGGAATTTCGAAAATATCTGAGGGTCACTGATGAGGCCTAATTGGCCGAAACTAGCTAGTCTGGCCCAGAAAACATGTACACTCCATATTTTTCAGTTCTGTGGTGTATTCCTTGCTTCAAAAGGATAACCCTTTTATAGAACATATTTACCACCGTGGCTGGCTTTATTGTGTGAGACAGGTACTCTTAACTGTTTTAGCAATGGATCCAAAAGGTAGACAAGATGCATAAAAAAAAATTACTGTAAGCCAATTACGGAAGCGAGAAATGTTCGTAATTTTCACAAGGGAAATTACTGTGATAGTCAATCGCCGCGAATCGTCTGCCAGATCTGTGTTTTTATAAATAAAGGAATATAATTAACTTTTGCATTATAGATCATGCTTGTTTGATTTGGTAACTTTGAGATGATTTCAAGGTCACGATGGCGCGAATGCAGATAAATTTCTTTGAACACTTGCTAACGGAATTTCAAAGTATGATGGCAATGTTTTCTTTACAAGCGTTGTTACTTTCGTCATTGTATTTGCCAAATCTAACTATTTGTGCAAACTTCATTATGCCATTTCAGTCTTCTGCAGACATTCTTGAAGCTCTGGAATACACTTTAACTCACGGAGAAGTCTGAATGTATTCGTTTTCATCCCAAGTAGATGGCTAAGGCTGTAGAGGAGATTAAAAACTTACAATATTACTGAAACAAAACGTTTTTTTTTCTATAATTAAGTCTTTTATATGATGTGTGAGATCGAACCAAAATCTACTCGAATTCAATTATTTCTATATCCAGACTTTTGCAGTGCCATTGTTGCATTGTTAACTTATTTTATGGTTCTTATGTGTGCGATATTTCTTAAACGAATTTATAGATTTTCATCGAACTTGCATGTATATATGTCACAGGAGAGGAAACAACACGGCTCGACCGGAGCTCCAACACAGAGCCTTTTGCATATCGTGCAAATACTCTACCGACTGAGCTACCTACCCACACGTTCGGCCTGCTACTTTCCTCCCAGCCTTATGGGATTCGTGCCGAATCTACAAGTCCTATACAATCAAGCTGAGAGATTTATTTTTGCATGCTCGTGCTGGAACCAGATTGGCCACCAAATGACACAGGGAAGGATAAAGATCATGACTTGCCCGGGACTCGAACCAATGCCCTTCGCATACTGTGCAAACACTCTACCGACTGAGCTACCGAGCCACACGGTCGACCTGTTACACATATATTTCGGATATGTCATCGCGTCGGTTCGGTTTAATACGGTTGCCATGATATACAGTGTCATAAACATCTATGACCAATTCTAGACAATCATACCGTGTCTGCAGTTATTTCCTCAGAAAGACAAAGCAGCAGTATTTCCAACCAAAATGATTTAAAATAACTTTGTTTGAGTACTCCCGAAGAGCAAACTACCCTTTATTTATTTTGTCACTCGTAGTTATTTCTAAAATTGTTGATTTTCCACAAGTGAAATGATTTATAGCTCAAATAAACAATTTCTGAATAGAAGTGACGGCATTGATCAGGAATCGATACAATTAGCCCACAGCCCCCATCAGAGACACCAAAGGGAAGGAAACACAAACATGAAACAACTAGACCCTAATGGAAACACCAATAGCGGAAAGCCAAAAGTACAGTTTCTTTCCCACAAAATGGCCATTTGGCTATCCAAAACAAAATTATATAAGCGACACACACATTCAGAGACAATCCATAACAAAAATAAACCACGACAGAAGAACCGCACCGGAACGGCCAGTGAAACAATCTCCGCTGTGTGGGGGTGGGGATGGAGCTAAGATCGATTTTACGCGGCCACAATTCTCGCCCTTACTTTCGTCGCGATTTAGACAAGTTATTTATTCAGTCCGCATGAAGGCCTCCTAACTCATCAGTGCAACATCTCCGTGAAAACAAAAATCAAGCAACCACAGAGGTGAAACAATGGTGAGGACTCGAGAGCAAGAAACCACTGAAATTCTGGAGCAAAAGAAAACCAACAGTTAGACTCCGATGGGCCCGACCAGAGACAGAACATCGCGCCAACCAACAGTTCTCTCTAATTCTTTGTAAGCATTTACGCAGAAACCGTGATATAATCTGAGGACTGTCCCACCTGTGTGCAATTAAAGAGGGAAGCAAAGTTGTCAACGGTGATTGGGTTAACTACCATGCATGCTGAGATAAGTCTGCAAATATTAGGCGAATATTACAACAGTCCCACCTTTGGAAAGTTAACTTTTCGAATATATTTAAACTGTCAGTATGTCTTAAATCCTTAAGCACTGAAGCAGCACGCTATATGCAAACTATGGCGATGCTTACGAAGACTTACATTGAAATGGGCTCTGATTTTGTTTTAATTAATGATTTAAGATTCCAAATGCCTTCTTATAAATGTATAATTGCACAGATATTGTTAAAGTCATTCGTAGAGGCACGTATACACATTTGCAAAAAATCAAGAATCTTTGCAGACAGTGACTTACCATTCATAATATGTGATATTCGGTGCGCTAATTGCTGAGCAGCATAAGAAGACGTCTTCGCCTGTAATTCTTACTTTTGACTGGGGTTGTTCTGTGATTCGTGGTAAAACTAGAATATAAGAAATTCTTTTGTTCTTATTTCATCTCTATGCGTGTTTAACATGGTGTAAAACCTATCATCTACAGACAAAAGTGTCTCCTTTAGTTAGGGACTGTTTGAAGCGGAAAGTTTGAATGATTACTTCACATAAAGCTTCGTGGAATGTAAGCTCCGCCAGCTGTCTTCATCACATCATGGATTTTTGAAAATAAAATCGTGAGGCTTATATTTAGATAAAGTGTAATATTTACGAAGGTTTTCGTTTGGTCGTGTTGATCCGGATGTTTCGTCTCAAACGTATATATGCGGAACGTTAGGCACAAAACATGAAGTCGACCTATTCAGCCATATAGTTGAAGAGCCGTCACAATGTCTTGGCATCAGTCGAACTTGACGGTGGCCAAACAAGTAATTCAAGTAATTTTGATCTCTGTCGCTGTGAAACGGCAAGGCCAATATCACATAATCAACTGTCTTTTATTGAAGTAAGAAGGACAGAAATGCTTCATATAAGTGAAGTCCGGCCAATGTGTAAATATTTCTTTTAAGACACAAAAATGCGAGAATATTTCTTTCGACCCACATCAAGGACTCATGTCAGCTGGCGCATTCACGAAACCCGATAAGATAAGTAACTATTTGCAATGGCTGCCCGTCGCCCCAAATCTTTATCGTGTAGATGAAAAAGGCTATATTCTGATCGGATACGATCGACTTGGGTCTTCACAGAGCGCCATAATTCTTCAAAGACATTGAATGCGGTCGATTCTGATGATAAGGCACATATAGGTAAGTTCAAAATTCCGCTGGAAAGTTCTTTTGCTAACGCCTACCAATCTCGCATGTATTGCCTTGCAAAAGCGGCCAAATGTCAACCTGGTAAACAAGACACGTGGTAGAATTTCCTCAAAAAGATCAAAGTGGCCTAACTTTTGGATGCTGACCAGGAATGATACATAAGCTGATGAAGTTTTAGGGACCTTGTACTTGTTGCCTAGGCAACCCGACACTGTATAGGTAATTTTGGAGACGTTGCTTCCATTTTGTGGGACTTTTACCCGACATTGAGATGAAATGACATCTCAAGCCCTGTCGACCAATGAAACCAATATGGTTTATAAGCATGGGCGGTCCGACTCGCACCACTTTGCTTGGACAGGCATAAATCCCCTAAGCGGTTTACCAGTACTCATGTGCGGTCCGATTCAGCTCTGCATGGAAGCATCATGCAGCCCTTCTGTTTCTTCAAGCCCTAAAGGGTAAAAGTTTATGTAAATGGATATAAGTTCAAGATGTTATCTGGAAACTATCCATTCATAAAATTCTCTAAAGGGGCTGTAATGATCCTTGAAATAATTCAAGAGTAACCTCAAAACTCGAGCGTTGCCCAGAAACGACATGCGCTGCTCCATCTCTTGGTCTAACTTTCCGCCAAATTTTAGCACGTACTTTGTTTCAAAGACAACTTTTATTACATAACTCACTTCACTGCATCTGGTGTTTAGTGCTGTGAGGTGGATATACTACGTCTTCCTGTACATATCATCACGCAAGTAAAATTTCTGTGAGAGCATTGAGTCTAGTTATTATATCTCTGTATAGAGTTGGGCTCAAGTATATGCTGCAGTGTGTAATGTTATGAGAAATAGGTAATCCTTTGGAAGCAAGGAGTACAGTACAGAACTGAAAATTATGGAGTGTACAGGATCTTTTCTCCGACCTTTTCATTGCTGTGGTGTATTCTAGGCCAGACAAGCTAGTTTCGGCCAATTTAAGCAGCTTTTCAATTTATCATATTTGTTTTGTTGGGCTCTGTACTGGATATAATGCGAGGGCTGAATGTACGTGAACTATGAGATGAAGCGCACAGTAGAGTTTCGAATGACGGGCACAAGGTGGTCGTTCCTTTTCAGTATCTTATATGATAATTGGATTTTAGCACGGTTTGATGTGTGTGTTAGTATGTGCTTTCATACACTAAATCTTTCTTTCGGTGATTTGAGATGAGGTTTTAGTATTCATGCTTTTTTCGAGTAATATTTTGCCTATATCGGGACAGCTTATGAAGGTCCCAATACCTCCGAAACTTATATGTATATAATCTGTTTATAAAGTGATAAATAAACTACAGTAGATTTATCTGGAAACCATATATAGCAGTGAAGACAATGATCAGGAATCGATACAATTAACCAACAGCTCCCATCGGAAATACCAAGGGAAAGAAACACAAACATGAAACAACTAGATCCTAATGGAAACACCACTAGCGGAAAGCCAAATAGACAGTTACTTTTCCACAAAATGGCCAATTGGCTATCCGAATAAAATAATTTAACCGATACACGCACTCAAAGACAAGCCATAACAACAAGAGGACCATGAGGGTCCTATATCGCTCACCCGAGCTAAGAGCTAAGAGATTTGCATGTGTCCGGGTGGAGGGGTGAAGCTACATACCAAATATCAAAGACATGGGCGTCTAGTCTGAGACAAGATTCGTAAATCTATGTTAGACAGTGTACCCTGGGGCAAGCCATTTTTTGGCCCCTCAGGCTATAATTTGAAGAATCTTGGTAGAGGTCAACTAGATGAAGCTACATACCTTTATCAAAGACCTGGGCCTTCTGGTTTCAGACAAGAAGATTTTTTAAAGGTTTTTCCCTTAAAAGACTATGTAAAATAAGTGGCCACAGGGCCGGGCCATTTTTGGTCCCAGTGCTATGATTTAAACAATCTTGGTAGAGGTCCACTAGATGAAGCTACACACCAAATATCAAACATCTGGACCTTCTGGTTTCAGACAAAATAATTTTAATGGTCTTTTCCTTATAAGTCTATGTAAAACAAGTGGGTCCCTGGGGGCATTCTTGGCCCAAGGGCTATAATTTGAACAATCTTGGTAGAGGTCTACTAGATGAAGTTTCATACTAAATATCAAAGGCCTGGGTCTTCTGGTTTCAGACAAGAATATTTTTAAAAGTTTCCCTATATAAGCCTATGTAAAACCAGTGTGTACCGGCTCGGGGCCAAGGGCTATAATTTGAATAATCTTGGTAGAGGTGAACTTGATGAAGCTACATACTAAATATCAAAGGCCCTGGCCTTCTCAGGTTTCAGACAAGAGGATTTACCTAAATAAACCTATGTAAAACCAGTGGACCTAGGCCCGGGACCATTTTTGGCCTCAGGGCTATAATTTGAACAATCTTGGTAGAGGTCCAGCAGATGAAGCTTCAAACCAAATATCAAAGATCTGAGCCTTCTGGTTTCAGACAAGAAGATTTTGTAAAGGTTTTCCCTATATAAGTCTATGTAAAACCAGTGGGCCCCGGCGGGGGACATTTATGGCCCGAGGGCTATAATTTGAACAATCTTTGTAGAGGTACACTAGATGAAGCTTCATACCAAACGTCGAAAACCTTGGCCTTCTGGTTTAAAACAAGAAAATTATTAACGGTTTCCCTATATAAGCCTATGTAAAATCGGTGGGCCCCGGCACATAGCCACTTTCGGCGCCAGGGCTATAATTTGAACAATCTTCCGTTTTTTTGTTTTTTGTTTTTTTTTTTTCAAACGGGCAAATAATATCCAATAAATCCAATTGTTCTTTCATGAATGTATGTCATCAACCTGGTATATGCGTTATTGTCCTTGAATAATCTTCAAGAAACATAAGGCATACTTATATGAACAAAAACATGAACTTACTGTCTCTTACAAAATACATATCGTTATTGCTGACTATATTTCTTATACTTTGGGCCCTTAGTTCCTTAAAATTCTTTTAGGTAAATATAACAGATTTCTGTATGGGGAGAAAATAAAAATCACCATTGTTTTGCAAACGACTGGCTACGATCTGATGTTTTGTTACTTTGTCGGACATTCGCGCAGTAAATTACGTTTGAATGCGATATATATGCCATATCTCGAGTGCTTCTCAAGTTCTGGCGTCATGTTTTAGGACACTGAGCTTTAACCGCTACCACTATTCCGATCGAGTTTTATTAGCATGGAGTTTCCCTCGCATCAAAGGACTCAAATGGACTTTTCTGGAGACAAACATTAACTTTGCCAGCCAAAGGATAACCCTTTCATAGGGCAAATTATCTGGCGTCGCGTGCATTATTAATGATACATCGGCGAAAAAAGTGGCATTATCAATCTCTCATTGACGTGCAAACTGTCGTGAAATAATTTCTGACACAGATTATTTACGTTAAGCTAAATTACATTAAAATAGATAGACGATATATCACGATACATCGAAATCACAAACACTAAAATAAAAAAATGTATCTTCGCTGTTAATTTCGATTTCACTAGAAATCTATATTTCATTGAAAAGCATGTAAGAAAAGATTTTGTTAGATCTTCCTTTCAGAGCCATTGGTGGCCAGTCCTCTGTGACCGTGGTACTTCTTTGTCATCATTATTTGTATTTCATTAGTCCTTTAATGCTAAAATTACGGCGGACGGAACAGATCGCAGACATATCCTAGTTAAAGTAAAAGGAAAAAAGGTGTGTTGCTGCCGTAAAATGTCATCGTGCCCTTTATCAGAGCGTAGATTATCTTTTCTAGAACTTTCGGAATAAGTGATTCCATTGTGGAATTACTAGAAGGACACTACTAAGGCCAAATTGGACGATACAACCTAGTCTGGTCTAGAAAACTTGTATATCCTACAATGTTTAGTTCTGTTGTGTATTCAGCGCTTGAAAGGATTACTTATTGGAACATTGGAAACGCAAAGACTTATAAAATAATTAACAACTGCGATTTTATGCCAATAGCAAATAATAATAAAATTTCTAGACTTGTGGTGCAAACACGTCGCAAAAAATGGAGGATTTGATTAAGAAGATGAAACACCTTACCTTCTAAGTCCATGTAGATAATCTGATATGTCTCGTTAATAACAACTTCCTTGTCTTGAAAGCCTTCTCTTGATATTAACATTGACGAAGTTAGACAGGTTGATTTTAGTCCAAAAAATCCAGTGAAATCGCTCTCGGCTATTATTTTAGCCGGTGCAGTTGTTGATCTAAACAAGGCTCCGCCAATAGGGGTTCCAAAACCCGACATCACCCTTCCTTCTGTAGTCGTTGATGGACAAATGCACGTGTCACAAGCGTCGTTCAACGTTCCTACCGTACACAGTTTACTGCAGTCTAAAAACAAAATGAAATGCAATATGACGAAATACTTATTTAAAAGAAGGCGGAATTTGTCTTCATTTTTTTGGTACTTGGCTATTCTCTTTCCGCCGCTAAATAGTGTAAGATCATCAATATCTGTTATGGACATATGAATAAAACTAAGTTTTTTTCCTACATGGTTATATTTTCGATTTTTTTTATCTCTTCTAAGAATAATTTAGATAGAAAGCATGTCCCTTTAACCCTGACTAGTTAGTGTCGACCTATTGGGCCTCCTCAGTGATTCACATACCAAAAGTCAGGACTGTAGACGAGCTCAACGAAATAATGTACATAATATAGTATGATGTAGTGCAGGGAAAGCTAGCACACAACACATAACAACTGCTAAGGTAAATTGAAACTTTAAGGGTTTTAATCCCGATTCATGGTTTCTTTAAGTCATGTATAGTTGCTAGTCTAATTTTATATCTTTGGAAATGGTTTGGTTTTGCTTTGAGACACGATAGGCAGCACACTAAACTTATAAAATGTTTTCCCGTACATTCGTTTAATGTTCTTATTACGCCCCCCCCCCCCCCACGTCATTCGAAGAATGATGGAAGGGCATATAGCGTTGCCCTGTCCGTCCGTTCGTTCGTCCGTCCGTCCGTACGTTCGTTCGTTCGTTCGTCCTTATTTCTAAATGTACTTTTAAATTACTTTGTAGAAATGTTAACCGTCATGAGACGATGTACCACGTGCAAAATCCAGGTCCGTACCTCCAAGGTCAAGGTCATACTTAGAGGTCAAACGTCAAAAAGGGGTCCGAAACTTAAACGCAGTCAATAACTATCTTATTTCTGGATGGATTTTGAAATTACTTTGTAGAATTGTTAACCATCATAAGACGATGTGCCACGTGCAAAACTCAGATCCTTACCTCCAAGGCCAAGGTCAAACTTAGAGGTCAAAGGTCAAAAAAGGGTCCGAAACTTAAACATGGCCAATAACTTTCTTATTTCTGGATGGATTTTGAAATTTCTTGGCAGAAATGTTAGCCATCATATGACGAGTCGTGCACAAAACCCGTATACATACCTTCAATGTCAAGGTCGTACTTAGAGGTCAAAGGTTAAAATAAGTGTTCAAAACTTAAACATGGTCAATAACTTTCTTTAAGTTATTTCTGAATGGATTTTGAAATTACTTGGCAGAAGTGTTAGCCATCATGAGACAATCTGTCTCGCACAAAATCAAGGTCTTTACCTCTAAGGTCAAGGTCATACTTAGAGGTCAAAGATTAAAAAAGGGTCCAAATCTTAAACACAGTCAATGACATTGTTTTTTCTTGATGGAATTTGAAATTACTTGGCAGAAATGTTAACCTTCATGAGACGATATGTCGTGCCCAAGACTTAGGTTGGTACCTCCAAGGTCAACATCATACATAGACGTAAAAAGTAAAGAAAATGTCTTTTTCTTGTGTCCGGTTATTCTGAATGGATTTGGAAATTACTTGGTAGAAATGTTAACCATCATGAGTCAGTGTGTCATACGCAAGACCAGGTTGGTACATCCAAGGCCACGGTCATACTTACAGGTCAAAGGTAAAGAAAAGTGTTTTTTTCTTGTGTCCGCTTAATATCTTTGTTGTTCATGGATGGATTTTTCAGGCGGGGGCATCCGTGTCCTATGGACACATTTATAGTTTTTCCAATCATCAGGGATTATTTTGCAGTGTCTTGTATGGGAGATGTGATCATTGCATTCACTTCTATTTTGCGAAATTCAGGGCTACGTAAGGGTTGGCTAAAAATCAAATCCCCAATCTTCTATCTTTAATTATTTTTTTTCTTCAAATGGCTTTATTTGTGTATATGTTGCTGTCATGACTAACTGTTGAGCCAGTAATGCTTTATTTGGATCAATTGTTGTTGTTATATATGTCACTGCGTATTTTGGGAACGAAGCCCCGGAGTCTAACTAGTAAGAAACGGTCACGCAGGAAAGGCCACAGTCTAAGAACGCAGCCGTCTCAAGTCACCTATAGAAAGTGACACTGAGGCACGCAGAACAACAAACAAACATTAACCAACGACATAAAGACAATTAATAAATAAATCACTGCAAAAGAACGACCGCCTTGGGACGGTCAGTAGTAAAACTACCGGGGCGCTTCAACTCCGGAGTTTATGACATTTCAACCCTTGCCCTTAGTTCCAGTACATTATCTAGTCCCCAGTAATTTTTCTGCGTGCTTTTCCGGGACTGTCTACCATTTATTTGCATTTTCTTGCATTCTGACTGGATTTATATTTGGTGCAAGTCTCAGAGGCGCTAAGTCTTTTGGTTCTCTCAGTGTCTTGGGTTTGTTGTGTTCTTGATTAAGTTTTTCTCTAAAGAAAAAAATTCTCCATAAATGTAGTTTGCTCTTAAGGTCGATGTTACCTGACATAAAACACATACTGAACCAGCCTGAAAACACATCTGCTACAAACATTAAAAAGAGAAGCTATCAGGGATTGAAACAATCAGATCCAAAATTCTTCCCACACTATCACTAGGGAAAGAAGTCCAAACATGGAGTGCCAACAGTAAACAACGGATCACAGGTACACCGAGTCAGCAGCCCCACCCCCACCCTCCCACACAAACAGGCAGTGAGCCAGAACTTCCAAACCCAACCAAAAAGGAGCAACACACAGCGGGGGAAGGAATCCAATTCACCTACATGAGAAACATTTAACTTGATGAATGCACAAACGCAACCAAAAATGAACAACAAAAATGGGGGGAGAATCAAAACCGCCAACGTAACAGTGTGCACTATAAGGGAAAGAATCAGAACCACCAACATAAAACATGAAGGGAACAAAAACACCGACCCATCACGTGAACAAGTCCGTGAAATGAAGACCCCCCCCCTATACCCCACTTTATATAGAGAAAACTGGGGTTTAGGGGGTAAACATTATTTTCCTTATTTCTGCTCCAAGACATAGGTTGTGGGTACTCGTTAGAACCGCCACAATGAGGCGGTTCTAACGAGCACCCAAAACCTATTTTTGGAGTGTAAATAAGAAAAATATAACAAATTTTCATCAGAAAAATTACCTTTTTTGAGGTTTGAAAAATGCACTTTATCGCACGGATGTGTTTTCGTAATGCTGGAACGGACTGTAAAAATTACTGGCGGGCCCAAGTTAACCACAATTAAAGCCAAGTCGACATAAGGATGAAGACTCGACAGCAAAACGCGCCGACCGAGCCTTCCGGTGCTGAACACAAAGCCACAGGAATACTGGAGCGAAAGAAAACCAACAGTAGAACCACGTTGGACTAAGCAACAGACATCCGGCTCCGATCAACTAATAAATAGCTTTAAAACAAAGCCATCATGGAGTCTGAACACCGATCCTGACCGTGATTGGGTCAAACACAATGCATGCAGACTGTTGAATGGCATTTATATTATATACAATGCGTTTGTAACGTTTAGTAATTTTCTGAAATTGTTCCGAAAGGTTAGTTTTGTCTTAATATTTCTTAATTTATATATAATGTCACCAAAAGAAAACGTAGGCTGTGATATCCTCTGCAAGAAAAGTCAATCCAATGCTAAATTTAGAAATTAATTGTTAAATTTAGAAATTAATTGACGGTGTCGGCGATATATAAACACCGTAAGATGGCGAACAAGGAATATCACCATCTAAAAATGGGAAATTAACTATATTCAAATCAAAATCACCGCGCTTACCATAAATTTTAGCTGAACCCAATTATTTGAAATGTTCAAATGCCAATCCAAAAACGGGGCTTCGTAATCAGTGTTATAGGCTTTGTTAAACTGCAGATCAGATGGATAAATTTGATTGACCATTCCTTCAAAGTGGGGGCTGTCAATATTAAAAAAATCATCTAAATAGCTTGAGGTAGATTTAAGGCTTCAATAATGTGAGCTTGGCTTTGACTAGAAAGTGACATCATAAAATCTCGTTCATAACACAACAAAAATAAATCAGCTACACGGGGAGCACAGTTTGTACCTATCGAAATATCTACGATTTGTCTATTTAGTCAGTGCCTCACAAGAATTCTTTATAGACCAAAACAAATTTTATCTGATCTTTCATAGAGAGTTTCACAATACCTAATAGCATGATTCTTAATAGCGATGAAACACGAAGTTAATAATTTAGAAAGTTCAGTAGTCGTACATGAGCTGCAGTAAGCAATACAGCGGGCGTTGTTTGGTCGTTTATGAAGCTTTGGTAACCAATGCATCGTGGGAAGCTTATACTGGCGTTCTTTAACATATGGGTGGTTTGTTGCTGTGGTCATCAGCAACGGAGCCTGTTTCCTAGGCAATGGTACCATTTAGTTCCTGTTTTAAAGTGTTAATATAATGCTACCGTCAAACAACGACGACATTACTAGCAACCTAATCTGCTGGAACAGTACTTCCCATGAAATGTTTGGATACCATGTTTCAAATTACGGAAAATAGATTTAGGTTTAGGCAGTAGGAGATTAGTATTTTGGGAATAACATTCAAAACGTTTATCAGTTAATTTAAAAAATGTCAGATTTCAATTCTTTTAAAGCTCTGTATTCAAAACCTTTGCGCTTACACCGACGATCGCCGAAAGTGTTCAAAGCCTGGGCAATTTCATCCCGACTTTATTAAAATCAATACGAGAGAGAAATCAGTATTTAGGACATTTAGAATCTATGTTCGAATTCTTTTGTCAGATATGATTTTAAGATTTCCCGTGATAACATGACCAGGGCAGGATACATGAATTTTACATGTTGACAGTCTAATGTATCAGAATTGTTAGCATTAATGTCAGAATCTGATACTAGTTAATTGAAATTACATTTTGTATTTCTTATAGTTATTTTTTTATATTTATAACACATTATAGGGGGTTCTTTATTTAGAAAAAAAACAGGTCATGAAGAGGTTACAGATTTGTGTCTAAATATACTAGGTAAAATCTAGTAAAAAATCCAAACATGCACGGTGGAATTCGTTTCCGCTGACCGTTCCAAGGCGGTTCTTCTGTCGCGGTTTATTTTTGTTATTATTTGTCTTTGGGTGTTTGTGTCGCTTATGTTATTTATTTTTAATAGCCTATTGGCCATTTTGTGGGAAAGTGACTGTCCTTTTGGCTTTCCGCTGTTAGTTTTTCCATTGAAGTCTGTTGTTTCATGTTTGTGTGTCTTTCCCTTTGGTGTCTCTGATGGGAGCTGTGGGTTGATTGTATTGATTCCTGATCATTGCCTCCACTTCTATTATGAATGATTATTTGTGGCATTTGTCATGTTGATGATCAAAATCTAAATGTTTAGAGACCTGTTGAACATGTTATAGTCAGATCCCAAATTCTTCCCAAAGTAAATCATTTGGTCATAGTTTTACCCGTGCAAACGAAGTTTGGGGTATACTGTTTTCACTTTTTCCGTACATCCATTTGTCTGTGTAGCCCTTTTTAAGCTTAGCACAGACCGATAAAGAAAAACACATTTTGAACAAGTTGCTTTGCTTGAAAGTTAAGTCTTCTCCTGAATCAAAAGAAAAATAAAATTATTCTACATACCTGGACAGTCCCATTCACCACAGGTTTGTTGCTGACTAGTATCGCCCAGACAGTCAATAGCATCAGGAGAAGCCTTCTGGCACACTCGTGAACGCGTCTGAATACCACCACCACAAGATACGTCGCACCTAGACCAGGGTGACCATGTAATCCATTTCCCATATACTGCGGAACAGACAGAATATGTAACTAAGGGAAAATAACAAAAACAAGACCTGATAAAAAGGCTGATAAAAAGTGAATGACATAAAACAAAAACACACAAAGTCCAAATCAACACGTGTGTTATTAATTTAGTTAGTAGTTTTTCAGTATAGCAGATTTAATTTTATACAAGGGTTTGGATTTCGGTAATCATCAAAGATGAAACAGCAAAAAAATCTTTTTTTCGACCGATTTCATTTTATTCATTGAAGTCTAGCGTGACACTTCAACGCCGGAGTACAATTTCAATGCAGACCCGTTCAAATTGACTAACAACACAGTTGCACACATGGACTAATCAACGCGCATTAGTTAGACATGACAACATCATATAGAGTTCAAGCAACTACGTATTAAGTGAGGAGGTTGAGAATTCAGCAACAGTCTCTCAGCAGAAAACATAACTGAGATCAAGGAGGTCGAGCACCGGTTTCTATCATTCTTAAACGGAGTTCTGACGGAGTCCAAAGACCCCCTTTTTGCAACCAATCAACTAAGCAAAACTGTCAATTGTAAAAGAATGTTGCCTGCCGCATAACATCCATGTTATATTAAGTCTTCTTGGTCAAATAATTTATGCTGAACTGCCCCAGAAAATAATTGTGGCAGGATATTTGTTTTCGCTTATCAAATATCTTTTTATAACACAAACACAACCTTTTACAGCTTTATTTCAGCTGGTGTTACGTGCCTTGTGGTGGCGGTAGAACGTCTAGAGTTCGTCTTACATCATATTGCAGGATATTTGTATTTCCATTTCAAATCATTGGACAATTTTTTTTTTTTTTTGCCATTGCTTGTCTTTGCATATGTGATCCGGTAAGATCTTTTATTTTGGAAAGCAGTTCGGCCGGTTTTGGGGAATGAAACTTTCCTTTTGGCTTTCTACTTGTAATGTATCAATTATGGTGCCGTTGCTTTTTGTCTGTGCTTCTTTTCCTTTGGCTTCTTGTGTGGAAAGTGTTAGCATCACGCAAACATGCCTATATAGTTTTATCCCCTTGAACCTAACTAATAGATTGTGGGTACATGTTAGAACCGCCTCGATTTTCTTATTTCTGCTCAAAATAAAGATTGTGGGTACATGTTAGAACCGCCTCGAGCTCAAAATCCTTCACTGGTGTGTTTTTGTTTTAATTTGTTTTGTTTGTTTGATTTGAGGTTTAACGTCCCAGTCAACACTGTAAAGGTCATTTTGGAGACGTTGCTTCCAATTTTGTGGGACTTTTACCCGACATTGAGATGAATCTCAAACCCTGCCGTCGAATGAAACCAAAAGGGTTTATTAACATGGACGGGCCAACTCGCACCGCTTTGCCTGGGCAGGCTTAGATCCAGTACTCGTGTGCGGGTCGGTTTCAGCTCTGCGTGGAAGCATCATGCAGCCCATATATTTCTTCAAGCCCCGATGTGCGGGGGCAGTAAATAAAGCTTTTAAGGCAACCTTCATGCAAGCTTCTTTGAAATGGTCAGATCTGCTAGTTTTGGGTTTCCATGTATATTGCGTTTCCATATACAAAAGCAGAGCATAAATAAGAAAGGTATGTATCTTCTTACTGCCAGATAAAATACGAACAGGTTTTTTTTTCTGTTTTGTCACCTTTGTCTGATCTGGCTCAGATACCAAAACGATAAGTCCATATATATATATATCGCTTATGTCTTTTTGTTTTAGATAGTCAATTAGCCATTTTGTGGGAAAGTAACTGTCCTTTTAGCTATCCGCTGTTGATGTTTTCATTAGGGTTCAGTTATTTCATGTTTGTGTTTCTGTCCCTTTTGTGTCTGATGGGAGCTGTAGGTAAATTGTATAGATTCCTGATCATTGCCTTCACTTCTATTCTCAAGGTTATACTATCACACGACCAGCAGTCACCTAACGTCCAAGTTACACATTCTTTCTCTGTTAATCGGGAGAGTTGGTACACGTTGTTAAATTGAAGATTGGTGTCTTCATTATCAGCACGATAATTAAGATTATATTTTATGCATATCTCGACTTGAATATATTTACTCACAATCAATATGCAAAAGAAACTTACCAGGGCATGCTGCAGCTGAACACACACCATGTTGTACGTATTGTCCTTCACAATCAGCAGCTTCTGGATTCGTTTTGTTACATGTTCGATACCTCACATAAACTCCGGAACCACAGGTAACAGAACATGTTGTCCAGAATCCCCATGGCGCCCATTCTAGAACAATCCATAAAATAGTTCGGTTGCACATACATAAATACTGACTTCAAACATTATATTCTGCATTTAAGTTTACATGTGTCATTCATATTTATATTTAAAAATAAACCGATCTTCCAAGGCATTTACCTGTAAATTGAAATAAATTTTGACTTCTCGAGTAACAGTAAAACTGATAAGCCTATTGTGTTTCTATTTGCAATCTGTTTTTGTTTCCAAGACCAACCATTTTGCTGTAGGTTTTTAAGGGAATGGGAACACCCCCGGGGGGGGGGGGGAGAACTCCTGCAAAAGTACTTTTGTCTCCCATCTCAATAGGGGTCAACTATTAATGGAAAGAATTTGCTCCTATAGAGCAAATTCTTTCCTTTAAGAGTAGACCCCTTTGTCGGTGGGACAGGGCTAATAGAAAAGTGAACAGGAAGTCGCGAAAGTTGCCTCTCTTTGAAAAATGGTGGAAAAATCGATCCGGTGTTCCCATTCCCCTTAGGTTTAAAATTTCATCGGGCGGTCACTCAAAAACACATTTTAGTGTCAGCTCATGCGAAAAGTGTCACTATATTGCATAGGCGAACAGCAAAGGCTCATACGAGCCATCACATGCGCACAGTCTCACCAGAGCCTTTGCTGCTCGCAGACAAAACGAGGAACACCAAAAGTACCTTCATATTGAAGATCGTGCATACAGAACATGCATTGCCCCCAAAACACACACACACGCACACGTACGCATGCACGCACGCACAGATCATGCATTGTTTGCACACATATCATGCATTGGTTACACACACACACACAGATCATACATTGGCTACACACAGATCATGCACTGGACCCCCCCCCCCCACACACACACACACACGGAGATCATGCATTAACTACACATACAATTACCTAGTTGAAGAAAATAAACTGAGGTATCCTAAGTGCCCTTTTTGGCATGTATTGACTCATTTTATTCTGTCAATTTAAACTTGTTTTGTCAGTTAGACAGCAGTGAAACTCGTAAGCAGATAAATGGCCGTTAGGTAACTCGTGCACTGTGTATATCTTCGAGGAATCAGCTTCATCTTACTGTACTCTTCAAGTGTAAGACTCTGATATGGGGTTCTGTTGCAGATGGGCTTTTACGACCCGAGGGATGCCCATGTTGAGAGGGACCGAGGCTATGCCGAGGTTCCGCTCAGCACGGTCATCCTGAGGGTTGGAAACACCTTCCACAACGGAACACTATGTTTGATTCTTTTTCTTACACAACATTACTGAAACTTTTCATTTTTTTATATTTATCATTTTATATTTCGCACACTATCCTTATGTAGTTTGGGTAAGAACACTGGGATACGAACAGAATTTCTATCTCGGACTAAAACAACGGATTTTCTTATCAGAGCCAGTTGTTCAAAATTAACGATGCCGTTAGGTAACGTATCGTTAAAATTTTTATCTAATAATGTGACAAATATGCGAATATTTTTGCTGAAAAAATGTGAGCAGCTTTTGCAGATGCAAAAGCTGCTCACATTTTTCAGCACAAATACCACTGTTTGTCTGTTTGATTTGAGGTTTAACGTCCCCGTCAACACTGTGTAGATCATTTTGGAGACGTTGCTTCCAATTTTGTGGGACTTTTACCCGACATTGAGATGAAATGACATCTCAAGCCCTGTCGCCCAATGACACCAATAAGGTTTATAAGAATGGACGGACCAACTCGCACCGCTTTACCTTGGCAGGCTTCGATCCTCTGAGCGGTTTACCAGTACTCGTGTGCGGTCGATTTCAGCTCTGCGTGGAAACATCATGCAGCCCATTTATTTCTTCAAGCCACAATGGGCGGGGGTCGACAAATACCACTGTGTTAGGTATTGTACCTACTACAACAGTTAACAATATGACCTCTAACGAGCTCGTTTAGCTAACGATGCCTTGAACAACTGGGCCCTGGTATTCAAGAATAACAGACTCATAACGAAAACATGTCTATACCAATACATTGTAACCTTTATCGCCGAAAATATGACAATTTTAAGATGAAAAATTGTGATATTTTTCTTATTTCTGCTCAACATATAGATTGTGGGTACTCGTTAGAACCGCCTCATAGAGGCGGTTCTAACGAGTACCCACAATCTATATTTTAGAGCAGAAATAAGAAAAATAGGTTTACCCCTGTAAACCCCAGTTTTACTGTATAAAAGTGGGGTTCGAGGGGGTCAAAATTATATAGGCGTGTTTTCGTGATGTGTAATATAGAGGATGAACTGGAGGAAATAAATTTTATAAAGCTATGAAAGGTTTCCTTTGGAAACAGATTATTCTCTCTAGAACTCAACTATGCCGGTTTTGGCCACATGGGTGATCTGCGTAAGCCAAAGTCTTTTATTTGAATCTTCAGAGTGTGATAACTACGGAATCCGGGGTGGGGGGGGGGAGGGGGACATGATTTTTTTTTATTTTATAAGTTGTGCGCACAAGATAATATCTTGTCTGCCCAACATAGATCTTGTGCGGACAAGATAATATCTTGTTCGCACAACTTCCCAAGATCTATGTTGTGCAAACAAGATAATATGTTGTGCGAACAAGATAACATCTTGTGCGGACAAGATATTAAGTTGTCGGCACAAGATAAATTATCTTGTCCGCACAAGATATTATCTTGTTCGCACAACTTCATATCTTTTTCGCACAGCATATTAAAAAAAATTCATGTCCCTTCCCGGGTTCCGTAGATAACTTTCAGTTTGATTCCTCTAATGAAATATGATTGGTCGAATTAAAAAAAAAACACCAAGATTGCTTTATTTAGAATGAAAACTTAAAAAAAAAAAAAAAACAAAAAAAAAAAACATGTACAATCACCAGATAAACATAGGTACCTTTAGGAGTATTATCATACGGAACCCGGGAAGGGACATGATTTTTTATTTTTACTATGTTGTGCGAACAAGATAATATCTTGAGCTGACAAGATATTACCTTGTTCGGACAACATATTATCTTGTTTGCACAACATAGATCTTGGGAAGTGGTGCGGACAAGATATTATCTTGTGCGGACAAGATATTATCTTGTGCGGATAAGATAATATCTTGTGCGGACTAGAACTATGTTGTGCAGACAAGATATTATCTTGTGCGGACAAGATAATATCTTGTTCGCACAACTTAATATATTGTGCGGACAAGATAATATCTTGTCTGCACAAGATAACATGTTGTCCGCACAATATAATATCTTGTGCGGACAAGATATTATGTTGTGCCGACAAGGTATTATCTTGTCCGCACAAGATAATATCTTGTCCGCACAAGATAATATCTTGTCCGCACAAGATATTATCTTGTGCGCACAACTTATAAAATAAAAAAAAAATCATGTCCCTTCCCGGGTTCCGTGTCACGTAAGATATTTTTTATATATAAGTAGTTTGATTAATTGTATCGATTCCTGATCATTGCCTTCACTTCTAGAAAAAAAAAAAAGACGGTAAACCTGCTGGTTCTGTTGGTTTAGTCGGTACGGTTGTGATTGTTGTCATCGTTGAAGCCATTGTGGTCTGCGACTGCGTCTCATTTTCCACAGTTGTAGACGCCGTCGTTGGTGAGATATCTGGGACATCTGAACCGAAAATAAGCAGTAAAAAGTGATAAACGTTGAAGAGAAAAAATAAGCAAACATTACGATAAGTCGTCCGTACGACATAGTGCATATTTCACATCTCCAAAATGTCTACTCTACTGATGAAATTCCTTCATATTGTTCTTATAAGTGCTCAAAACATAGGATGTGGGTGCTCTTTAGAACCGCCTCAATGAGGCGGTTCTAACGAGTACCCACAACTTATGTCTTGGAGAATAAATAAGAAAAATAATGAATACCCCCGTAAACCAAAGTTTTCTCTATATAAAGTCGGTTTCCATTGTTGAATTTTGAAAAGATTTGAGGGTCACTGATGTGGCCTAATTGGTCTAAACTAGCTAGTCTGGCCCAGAAAACATGTACACTTCATATTTTCCAGTTCTGTGGTGTATTCCTTGCTTCCAAAAATATAACCCTTTGTAGAACATATTTAGGGGATCTTCCTTTCACGCACTTGTTCACGTGATGAATACACTTAAAACAAAACGACATGTATGTAATTTGGAAAGGAATAACATAGTATAGCAAGTTTTTTTTTAAATATTTATTATGCAATATAGATATCTTATAATCTACTCAGATTCAATAAAAACGCACCACTAGTACTATACCTCAAATTTTAATTGATTCACGATATTTCCAGCATTTGATCACGTATATATAGTGAATTATCACTAATGTATCCAGACACACTACAGAGTTACAGCGTTTCATTGGATGCAGAGGAACGGAGACTCGAATAAGTCCACACACCCGAAAAAAATCACATATCCTAATACCTGGTTTGTCCACCATAAGAATCAAGTGTTGCTTGGCCTCAACGCCTCATGCTGCGAATTAAACGCTGTATCTGGTTTTGTGTGATATTGTCCCATTCTTCTTGTAGCGCCAAAGGTGCTCAGTTGGGTTTAAATCCGGCGAAAACGCAGGCCAAGGTAGAACTTGCAAACCATTTTGATTGAAAAAGTTCATGGTTAGCCTTAGACATTTTAGCATAAAAACAGGAGTCGCCCGTGAACACTTCACCGTGTCCATCGGATACGCTGTCGACACTGATTAAAGCGACTAATTCGAATCTCGCCGTCAAAGCGTCCCACTATATGTCTTACGGCTGGAAATACCGCGTTCCTGGAGGCGTCGCCGTACAGTTAAGGCACTTACGCGTAGGTTATAGGTTCCCACTGTCTCCTGGACAGTTTCCACAGATGTCCTGAATCGGTCGCGTAAATGACTCAAAACAATGTACCAGTCCTGCTGACGTGTAGTAACACGTTACCGCCCAGGGCGTTGTCTGTCGTCCTCCGTAGCGTTGTGCCTTTCAACCAATTGAGCAATCGTAGTGTGTGAACTACCCATACGCTCCGGAACTTGGCGGTATGAAAGCCACCTTCAACCATACCGATAGCACGATGCCGATTGACGTTACTTAGACGTCAGATCGTAGAGGTAAAGCTGTGAAACTATGACAGTAATCTCTGCTAAAATAATTGCTCAAATAAGTAAAGTCTAATTGACAATCTGTAATCATCATACACAGAGTCAGTAACTGAGAGAGAACGGGTACATATAAAGCGGCAGTTACTTTCCCACAAAAACTGGATCGAATGGCTATCGAAAAAAAAAAGTTATTAGCAAACATACACGCAAAGACGAAATATAGCAACAATTAACCTTGGATCGGTGACTAAAACATTACGCAAACACGCCTATACAAATACATTGCCACTTTTATCGCCGTAAAAATGAAAAATTTAAGATGAAAAATTATGATATTTTTCTTATTTCTGCTCAAAATATAGATTGTAGGCACTCGTTAGAACCGCCTCATCGAGGCGGTTCTAACGAGTACCCACAATCTATATTTTAGGCACTCGTTAGAACCGCCTCATCGAGGCGGTTCTAACGAGTACCCACAATCTATATTTTAGAGCAGAAATAAGAAAAATAAGGTATACCCCTCGAAACCCCAGTTTTACTATATAAAAGTGGGGTTCAAGGGGGTCAAAATTACATAGGCGTGTTTTCGTGATGGGTTGTTTTTGAGGGGTGGGGGCTTTAACCGATTTTACGTGGCTACAATCCTCGCCCTTAGTACTAACATGGTTTAGTGAAAATGAGCCCCGCCAAGCGAATTTGTGTCTTAGAGCATTCCGTCATGACAAATTTTAACTGCGCATGCCCAGCCATTCAGAGGGGCCAGGGATATGGCTTTCTGTCTGAAGGTTCCTCTTGATTCACTGCTTGTACGAGCGAGCAGCGAAGGTTCTGGCGAGACTGCGCGGATGCGCAGGCTCGCCTGAACTTTCGCTGCTCGCATAGGCGATAAGTACCAAAATCGCTTGAGGGGGCCCAAATAATTTGTTCAGACAGTTAGATGATTTCTAAAACGGTATTACTGCATCTTATTTTCGCACTATATTTCCATTTTGCGCTTTACCAAATAGAAGTGAAGGCAATGATCAGGAATCGATACAGTTAACCCACAACTCCCATCAGGGACACCAAAGGGAAAGAAACACAAACATGAAACAACAGACCCTAATGGAATCATCGATAGCGGAAAGCCAAAAGGACAGTTACTTTCCCCCCATATGTCCAATTGGCAATCCAAAACAAAAAATATAAGCGATACAAACACGCAAAGACAAACCATAACAAAAAACCAGTGCTTCAGCTGAAGTGCACGACCCGCCGGATGCTTTTAGCTTTATGAGTGTTACCATATATGGGTATGGCGGCCATTTTGGTCATGTGACCTGGACATAAAACGGTTCCCCAAATAAATGCGCCTTATCGTAAGGAGCAAAAATATATCTTATACTTTAGTACTGTATTCTGAATCGTTTGCAGGATAAAATCCAACACAAAAGCATATGTGTCAAAGTTTGACCTAGGCACAAAGAAGGTCAAAGTCAACCCAGGGTCACCATTTGAGCAATTTATGATGGGCCTACTTTCCAGATGCTATTTATCAAGTTTCGTTGAAATCTGCGCAGTGGTTCTGGAGAAGACTATTTTTGAAGGGTTTTTACCAAATATTGCTTGGCGGCCATTTTGGTCATGTGACCTGGACCCCATGAGGAAATTTTGGTTTCCCCCATCCCGTAGAGGCTCCATATGAAATTTGACTTCAATCGGCCCAACGATTTCCGAGGAGAAGCAGTTCGAAAATTTTCACATTTTTCGCCTCGGCGAGGCTGTACTAAATGGAATGTAATATTTCGCAAGTTCATTGATAAGATCTCATTGATATTTATCAGTATGCCAAAAATTGTTTAAATATTCCAAGCGGTTAAGTCACTATCACCAATTTTCACAAACGGGTTACGGACGGACAGATAGACAGACCATACATGGCTTGGCGGCCATTTTTGGTCATGTGTCCTGGACCCCATGAGCAATTTTTGGTTTCCCCCATCCCATAGAGGCTCCATATGAAATTTGATTTCAATCGGCCCAACGGTTTCCGAGGAGAAGCAGTTCGAAAATTTTCACATATTTCGCCTCGGCGAAGCTATACTAAATGGAATGTAATATTTCGCAAGTTCATTGGTTAGATCTCATTGATATCTATCAGTATGCCAAAAATTGTTTAAATATTCCAAGCGGTTCAGTCACTATCACCAATTTTCACAAACGGGTTACGGACGGACAGACAGACAAACCATATATGGCTTGGCGGCCATTTTGGTCATGTGACCTTGACCCCATGAGCAAATTTTGGTTTCCCCCATCCCATAGAGGCTCCATATGAAATTTGACTTCAATCGGCCCAACGGTTTCCGAGGAGAAGCAGTTCAAAAATGTTCGAAAATTTTCACATTTTTCGCCTCGGCGAGGCTATACTAAATGGAATGTAATATTTCGTAAGATCATTGGTTAGATCTCATTGATATCTATCAGTATGCCAAAAATTGTTTAAATATTCCAAGCGGTTAAGTCACTATCACCAATTTTCACAAACGGGTTACGGACAGACCCAAAGAAGGTCAAGGTCAACCCAGGGTCACCATTTTAGCAATTTATGATAGGCCTACATCCCAGATGCTATGTATCAAGTTTCGTGGAAATCTGCTGAGTGGTTCTGGAGAAGACTATTTTTGAAGGGTTTTTAATATATATGGCTTGGCGGCCATTTTGGTCATGTGACCTGGACCCCATGAGCAAATTTTGGTTTCCCTATCCCATAGAGGCTCCATATGAAATTGGACTTCAATCGGCCCAACGGTTTTCGAGGAGAAGCAGTTCGAAAATTTTCACATTTTTCGCCTCGGCGACGCTATACTAAATGGAATGTAATATTTCGCAAGTTCATTGGTTAGATCTCATTGATATCTATCAGTATGCAAAAAATTGTTTAAATATTCCAAGCGGTTAAGTCACTATCACCAATTTTCACTTACGGGTTACGGACGGACAGACAGACAAACCATATATGTCTTGGCGGCCATTTTGGTCATGTGACCTTGACCCCATGAGCAAATTTTGGTTTCCCCCATCCCATAGAGGCTCCATATGAAATTTGACTTCAATCGGCTCAACGGTTTCCGAGGAGAAGCAGTTCAAAAATGTTCGAAAATTTTCACATTTTTCGCCTCGGCGAGGCTATACTAAATGGAATGTAATATTTCGTAAGTTCATTGGTTAGATCTCATTGATATCAATCAGTATGCCAAAAATTGTTTAAATATTCCAAGCGGTTAAGTCACTATCACCAATTTTCACAAACGGGTTACGGACGGACAGACAGAATGACAGACTGACAGAATGACAGACTGACAGAATGACACGGTGATTTGAGGGCACTCTTAGAAAAAACCGGCTTCAGTCGGTTGCTTTTTCTGCGGGTCGTGCAATAAACCGCGACAGAAGAACCGCCTTGGAATGGTCAATGAAACGAATTCCACATGGGGGCTTAAATCGATTTTACGTGGCGACAATCCTCGCCCTTACTTCCGTTGCGATTTAGACAAATTATTTGTTCAGTCCGCATGATGGCCTCCTAACTCATCAGTGTAACATCTCTGTGAACACAAAAAATCAAACAACCACAGAAAGGAAACAACGGTGGGGACTCGACAGCAAAAAAAAAAACAACAACAAAAAACAAAAACAAAAAAACACTGAAATGCTTGAGCAAAAGAAAACCAACACTTAGACCCCGATGGGCCCGACCAGGGATGAGCCTCTTTCCGGTTTATAACCCTCCTATACTAAATATTTTGTGTCATCTACTCTGTATTCTTTGGGTGTTCGTTTCAACGCCTTCCTTTTGCATTACTGCGCCTTTAATTTTATTATTACGCCCTTTGTCGCCTTAAATTACGCTTTTTCGCGCCATAATTATATATTTTACAGAAAAGTGATCCTTTAAAGCAATCAGCACAAGACAGAACAGAAAAATGTGGAGTGTACAAGCTTTTTTCTAGGCCAGACTAGGTAGTTTCGGCCAATTAGATTGCATCAACATGATCAAAACCTTTTTTTTCCACGAAACTGTGTCAATTTTGCGATAACACGCCCTTTTTCGATATATTCTATTTTCTCTATCCCGACCCTTATACTGTTTCTTTACAAAGCATGCGGTGTTATAGTCATATAAATTTTGATCATTATCTGAGATTATCATAAGACTGAGTGTGCAATAACGCCATGTAATATTTTCGATAATCCACTGGTGGATTAAATATGCAAATTAGCTTTACACGTCCCGTAACGTTACATGTACGACGTCTTTATTGACGACGCGTTTACTTATGGCGGAATATTGACATTTTTGTAAAAGAACCGTTAATAAAATGCGTTTTAAATGTCATATGATAAACAGAATCTTGCATTCGTGCTCATGTATTATTGAATTTATCAAACTCGTTGAGGAAAACTCAACTCATTTAATTAATTCAATAACACATGAACACTCATGTAAGATCCTCTATTTATTTTGGTAAAGCACGTAAAGCAAATATGCATTTTGGATACGCGCATACTGCGAAGACAAAAGTCATTTTGTATACCAATTCAGCTGAATACGGGTTATCTTCCTAAAATGTGAAAAGTTTTAGTAATGAAACGACAGCTGTGCGCACTTAGCATAAGATACATTTTCGCGGCAACGACATATTGCTGACGTGCGCGCGTGTGTGTGCGGGCATATGCGTGCGATGTTACACTTTCTTTTTTGTTTCTCGTTGACATTTGGGGCTATGTATGTTATTACGGTTTTCCTGAGCAACTTTTTGGACGGGTTTTTAAAAAAAACAATGCGTCCTTTGAAATAGCGATGTCCGGGCGGGCGGGCATCCGGCGGGCGTCTGGCGTCGGGCAGACGTCGTCCGAGGTTTACCTTTTGGTAAACCTTTGTTTTTCCAAGTAATATATTATCTTTATTCTTCAGTGGATTGCTTTCATATAAGGACTGTTGCTTCATCGATAGAACCTCTTTCATATGCAATCCATCAATAGCACCAGGGACCAAAGTTTTGTTGAAAATTACCATTTTTCGAACTTAAGTTTATTTTAGAAGTTTGCTCTGCATTACCTCCCTTACTTCACTTGCAAGCTTGATAGTGTAGTTTATAGAGTGTTGGACTCTGAACCAGAGGGTCCTGGGTTCTATTCCAGGTGGTGGAATGTTTTTTTTCTCTCTCTCTCCCTCTTTCTTTCTTAAAACACATACACATAATTTGTACTTGCAAGTTTGTAAAATTTCTTTATTTCTTTATTTTTTTTTGGTCAGATATATAAATTTCGTTTTTGCAATGCAAGAGGCCCTCGCCAATCGGGACTTGAAGAAATATATGGGCTGCATGATGCTTCCACGCAGAGCTGAAACCGACCCACACACGAGTACTGGTAAACAGCTAAGAGGATCTAAGCCTGCCCACGCAAAGCGGTGCGAGTAGGCCCGTCCATGCTTATAAACCCTATTGGTTTCATTGGGCGACAGAGCTTGAGATGTCATTTCATCTCAATGTCGGGATAAAATCCCACAAAATTGGAAGCAACGAATCCAAAATGACCTTTAAAGTGTTGAAGGGGACGTTAAACCTCAAATCAAACAAACAATAGTACAATGCAAAGGCTTGAAAATTTCTTGTGGGTACATTTTGGTTCTCTTCCAATTGCTGCAGTCTGTTTAACTCTTTTACATAAGAAAATGGCTTTTGCACGGGTTTTTGGACGGTTTGTAATCATGTATACATGTACGCATGCATACATGCATGCATGCTCACACGTAGGCATGCTCACACTCAGGCATGCATGCACATACACATACATGCACTCACACACACTTTCCTGCACACATGCAGAAGCCTCCGTGGTGTAGTGGTCACGCTACTCGCCTTGTAAACCAGGGGTCGCAGGATCGATCCCGGGCTTCCCAAGACTTTCGGATGATTTGTTTGATTTGATATTTAACGTCCCCGTCTACACTATAAAGGTCATTTTGGAGACGTTGCTTCCAATTTTATGGGATTTTATCCCGACATTGAGATGAAATGACATCTCAAGCTCTGTCGCCCAATGAAACCAATAGGGTTTATAAGCATGGACGGGCCTACTCGCACCGCTTTGCGTGGGCAGGCTTAGATCCTCTTAGCTGTTTACCAGTACTCGTGTGCGGTCAGATTCAGCTCTGAGTGGAAGCATCATGCAGCCCATTTATTTCTTCAAGCCCCAGACTTTCGGATGAGTCTTTACTCCGTATGACCTTAGCTGTTGGTAGGACGTAAAACTCAAACACTCACTCACTCCTGCACACATGCATGCATGCACATACACATACATGCATGCACACACATGTGCATCCACTCGTGTATGCATGTTTGTTTGTTTGATTTGAGGTATGTACACACACACACATGCAAAATTGCACACACTCACGCATGCATGCGAGCATATATGCATGCACACATACACTCATGCATACATGCAATCACACATGCATGTATGCATAGATGCACACATGCATGCATGCATAAGTGACTTATGCATATATGCATGCATACAAAATACATGTATGCATGCAGACATGCTCATATTCATGCATGCATGAACATACAAACTTGCATGCACGCATGCACATACATATGTGCACGCATGCATACATGTTTGCATGCATACATGCTCATACTCATGCATGCATGCACATACACACTTGCATGCACACATATATGCATGCGCACATGCACTCATGCATGCACACATATGTGCACTCATGCAAGCATGCACATACATACATGCATGCACATGCATGTGCATGCTTGCATCATGCATTCATGCAGACACACTTGCATAAATGCACACACTCACACATGCATGCAAGCACACATGCATGCACACATAACTCATGCATACATGCACTCACAACTGCATGCATGCGCTCACATATGCATGCATGCACATGCACACTCATGCATGCACATGCACACTCATGCATGCATGCACACATGTATGCTGTTAGAAAGCCTATGTCACTACTGTAGTGCTTTACACAAATGTTGGGGATGTAGAGCTGCAGTCTGTTGAGCTCTTTTATAGTTCGAACAAATTGACCTGAGACTGGTGAACTCTATTGGCATAATTTCACACCCGACTGAATGCATGTATTTATCTTCGCCATCTCCCGAAAATGGCGATATTGGTATTCAATACATAGAGGTCGGTAAATGGGTCGCAATTCACGTGATGTCGAAAATTCACAAGAAGTTTACGAAAGCCAACGTATTAGGCGATAACATTGACAAATTTATTCCATTCAAAAAGGTTAGTCTCAGGTCAAATTGTTCGCACTATACAAAACAAAATGTCATTTTTGAAAAAAAAACAAAAAAAAAACAAAAAAACTCTGCATAATTGAAATTTTAATACGCATAACTTGTTCAACTTAAGTATAGGCGAGCTATGTTGCCTTCTGCTTTGCTGATGTCAAAACTGTACTGAAAAACCCGTCCATAATGCCATTAGGCATTTTCCTTGTTTCAGTTTATGATAAAATAATATATAGTGGTAACAAAGAACTTTCCCATAATAATGTTGACAGGCAAAATCGAATTAACTACAGAAAAGCCTCAAAGGTTATTGTTTACTCGTTCTTGAGTCCCGTAAGAAATCTTCCAAAAACTCGCTATCACATCACGAAAACACGCCTATACAAATACAGTAGAACTTCGATGGCTCGAACACCGATGGTTCGTTTACCATGGATGTGTCGAACCCATTCTTGAGCCCCTAGCGAAATCCTCTACATAAGAAATAGTGGGGGATAATTAAGGAGATTTTAGTCTTTTATCTTGCGAATGTATGCTGTGTGTACTCATTAGAATTGCCTCGATGAGGCGATTCTAATGAGTACACACAGCATGCATTTTCATTATAGAACACCGAAAAGATGTCTAAAAGTATCTCGTTATGCCTCCTGACAGTAACCTCAGTGGCTCGAACTTCCACTGTCTCCAACAGATTTTCGAGGTCCCAAAGGTGTTCGAGCCATTGAAGTTCGACTGTACATAGTAATATTTACCGCCGGGAAAACAAACATTTAAGATGAAAAATGGTGATTTTTTCCTTATTTCTGCTCAACATACAGATTGTGGGTACCCGTTAGAACGGCTCGATGAGGCAGTTCTAACGAGAACCCAGAATCTGTGTTTTAGAGCAAAATTAGGAAAAGTAGGTTTACCCTCTGTAAGCCCAAGTTTTACAATATAAAAGTGGGGTTCAAGGGGATCAAAATTATATAGGCTTGTAGTAGTACGTAGTATGACCCATTTTCTTTCTTATGAATGTTTTCATTGCTCTTAAAGGAACTCATTTTTGATTTTTATTTGCCTTCACTGCAGCTGGTGTTGTGCCGTGTGGCGGCCGTAAAACGTCTCCCCGTACATCAACCATAGTGCAGTTTATATTTTACTTTTGGGTCTTTTGAGATCAGCGTGAATATTCTGAGAAATCCGAAATAAATTATTGGTTTAGACACCTATTCTAGACAGGCTTATAATTATTTGGACCCCATTTTGATTTATATCAGTCTTTGAATCGACTGCCTATTCGAAATTCGCAAAATTGCAGTATGTTTCCTCTGGCTTTCTTTGCCGGATCATTACAGGGTCACTGATGAGGCTTTATTAGCCGAAACTACGTAGTATGACCCATTTTCTTTCTTATGAATGTTTTCATTGCTCTTAAAGGAACTCATTTTTGATTTTTATTTGTTTTCGTTATGAATACTCGTGCACCATAGCCTCTATGGATGTTTCGTTCTTGCACACCAGACAAGGGAATCCGTGATTTTACCCTGGGATAGAGAAATTTATATTCTGACCCTGGTGTTCCGACCCAAAATCAAATATAAAATACACTCGTTGAATACAACCTCGTATGCGCCGTCGTTAAGGTTGACGTCACAGCACGTTACGTGACGTTACTAAACATTCCTGTAGTGTCATCACAATATGGCGGACGTCGGTCACCGAAGTGACTGCTGCATTAAAAATCCGCGCTAAGAAATGGAAGGTTTGCAAGTAAAAGAATCCTATATGGGTGTGAGGGGTGGATAGAAAAATCCGTCCTTCAAGATCACTGTCCGGCAGCCGGACAGCGACCCTCGGTACAGATTTTTCCATCCACCCCTCACACCCATATAAGATTCTTATATTCAATGGAACGCTAGTTCGAACTTCTGGGGGTTACCCATAGCTACAGATGCGGAGGCATATTGATGGGTTATTTTGGCATATTTCTTCAATATTCTAGAAGATAAAGAGGCGATTCTAGTAAGTTCACACAATAAACATTATGGCCCTCGCCCATCAGGGCTTGAAGAAATAGATGGGTTGCATGATGCTTCCACGCAGAGCTGAAACCGACCTGCAAACGAGAAATGGTAATCCGCTTAGACGATCTAAGCCTGCCCAGGCGAAGCGGTGCGAGTCGGACCGTCCATGCTTATAAACCCTTTAAGTTTCATTGGGCGGCAGGGCTTGGGATGTCATTTCATCTGAATGTCGGGTAAAAGTCCCACAAAATTGGAAGCAACGTCTCCAAAATGACCTTTACATTGTTGACGGGGACGTTAAACCTCAAATCAAACAAACAAACAAACAAACAACAAACATTATTAAGAGGAAATAAGAAGATCTCCCTTTATTCTGGATCTTTTGGAAGAATTCCCTAGGGTATCAAGACCGGGTTCGAGTCATCCCTGGTGAACGTGATCGGTGTTGAAGTCAGTGGAGTTTGCTTGTATATATGATATAGAGGATCTTACATTGTTAAAATTATTAAACGAGTTAAGGAAAAAGGGATAAAATGCGAGGCTTACCCGAGCATTTTATTTATTTTCCTCCACGAGTTTAAAAATTTTAATAATACATGAGCACGAGATTCTGTTTTTCAAATGTCATTTAAACTGCATTTTATCCACGATTTTTAAACAAAAATGTCAATATTCCGCCATCAGTAACGCGACATCGTTAAGGACTTCATACGTGTATCCTTACGGGGGCATATATAACTTATCTGCATATTAAATCCACTAGTGGATTATCGACTAGTGGATTACCATATTTTATACATGGCGGTATCAAATTCTCATCATATGATAAACGGTATGCTTTTTTATATTTATTTATTTCTCTAAATGTTTGTTGTCTGTACTCATCAGAACCGCCTAGATGAGGCAACTGTATTAGCTCAAACAACGCACCTTTTCTTGAATAGAAAAAAGGACTATTACTTCTATTTTATCATATGACGTCGCATCTGAGAGTGTCATAACGCATTTTATCATATGACGTCGCGTCTGAGAGTGTTATAACGCTATGTAATATTTTCGATAATCCACTAGTGGATTAAATATGCAAATTAGCTAGATACGTCCCGTAACGTTACATGTGCGACGTCCTTAACGACGTCGCGTTTACTAACGGCGGAATATTGACATTTTTGTAAACAATCGTGAATAAAATGCGTTTTAAATGTTATATGATAAATAGAATCTTGCATTCGTGAGGAAAAGGGATAAAATGCTCGGCGAAGCCTCGCATTTTATCCCTTTTCCTCAACGAGTTTAATAAATTCAATAATACATGAGCACTCATGTAAGATCCTCTATGTAATAAATGCCGTGGATTAGATATTCAAATTAGTTAGATGCGCGCCGTAACGTTACACATATGACGTCCTTAACGATGTCGCGTTTGCTAATGTCGGAATACTGACATTTTTGTACAACAATCGTGAATAAAATGCGTTTTTAAATGGCATATGATAAATAGGCCTAGCCCTAGTGATCATGTATCATTAAAATTATTAAACTCGTTGTGGAAAAGAAATACAATGCTCGGCAGAACCTCGAATTTTATCCCTGTTCCTCAACGCGTTTAATAAATTCAATAATACATGAACACTCATGTAAGATCCTCTATATCAATAATTTATTAAACTCGTTGAAGAAAAGGGATAAAATGCTCGGTAAAGCCTCGCACTTTCTCCCTTTTCCTCAACGCGTTTAATAAATTCAATAATACATGAACACTCATGTAAGATCCTCGATATAATTAACCTCAGTGGCTCGAAATACCCCTGTCTCGAAAAATTTTTCATGGTCCCAAATGTGTTCGAGCCATTGAATATCGACTGTAATATGGGGAGTCTTATCATATTTTGCACAATGCCATTTTAACCTTTGTCCTGTTGAGCCAGGATATGCCTTAATTTCCAATCAATGAAGATCCAGATCAGGAACTCATTGTTTGTCATTCAGATTGTTAATTTACTGCAATAATTTGCATCAAGTAATCTGATTGGTTGATAATCAGTAGTGGGTGTGGCAGATCAAAATATTCAGCAGGACAATGGTTAAGATGATGCTGCTACAGAAAATGACAGGTCAGTGGATCAATACTGTTATAATAGCTATTCGCCTTTTCAATTCTTTAGTGTCCGTAATATTTTTTTTTCTTTTCATCGACTTTTACCAAACTCTGTATAGCTTAAGATAAGGAATATTTTTATGGGGGGATTGGGGGTTGGGGGGGGGGGAGGTGTGGCCCTTTCAAGATTTTTTCACTCTTATCGAGCCGATCGTTAATCAGAGGTTTGCGAAAACCGGAGTTGCCGGAGAAAAACCTTCTGACCTTCCGTTGCAGAACTTGGCGTCTCACATGTGACCCCAGCCAGGCTCGAACCCACAGCGGTGAGAGACCTAATTATTTAGAGATGTTATTTTTACATATCTTGCAAGAAAAAATATCGCATCTATTGAAGTGGCTTGTCCGAATCGCGTCGATGAATTCCACACCATATATTTTATGTAAAAGAAAAAAAAAATCGTTTCAAAATCATCCTCGTTAACCCTCCCAATCGCTTTTTGTACCAAATGGAATCTCCCACCTTATAAATAGCAGGGGTCAATTTCAAAATTAAGGGGTGCCAGGTTGTGTTTTCTTCAAAATTTATTTGGACAATGGCTTAACTTTCCGCAAACAGTGTAGGCCCTGATCAGACGCCGCATTCTGCGGCGTCTGATCTGGGCCTACACTGTTTGCCAGAGTACCCGTTTTGGGGCTTCTGGTACGAAATGGGTTAAATCGTTTGATAATAATAATAATAATAATACTCGACTTTAATTATAAAGTGTGTGTGTTTGAGTTTTACGTCTCACCAACAGCTAAGGTCATACGGAGACGGGACCTCGGTTTAAAGACTCATCCGAAAGTCTGGAGAAGCCCGGGATCGATCCTGCGGCCCCTGGTATACAAGGCGAGTAGCATAACCACTACACCACGGGGGCTTCTATTTATCTATAGAGGGAACTAATACTAATCTTCCATGTGGCTCTCTTTTCTTCCGTGTATGATGAATTCAACAGTATATAAAAGTGAGACAAAAGAGTATAGATATTATGAGAATGGAATAAATTGAGATACAAAACTGTTTACCAAAATAAATGAAATCTTATTTAAAGTTCAATGAGTTATTTGAAATGCGTGTTCGTGAGTTCAGTTCTATATTCCCGTTTCTTTTATTCGAAGCCAATTAGCGAAACATCTTTCAAGTTAAACAAATGCCAAGGTTTTATCGACAAGGAAGTTTTCAAAATTGGGGATTTACCCCTAAACCAGGGTCAGTCAAAAAGTTTCAAGGCTTGAAAATGCCGTTGTTATTCGTTTTAAGCTTAAGAGAAATATTTTCCATGCCGGCCTCGGTAGCTCAGTCGGATGCGCGTCTGACTGGTAACCAGGAGGACGCGGGTTCGATACCTGCCGGGGTCGGAAACATTCTTTCGTGGAGATTGATCATGAAAGCATTTCTACGGTCATTCTCTCCCTCCCGCTGTTTCAAGAAGGGCAGTTGTCAGTTACTGGCGAAACTGGTTAACCTCTTACGTATAACTTGACCTGGAAAAGTGTGGATAGGTTAACTGACCGGCTCATAAATGACCTAAATTAGTGTTGACTTTGCCGTTAAATTCCAATACAAACAAACAAACAAAACAGTTTTCCATTGAATTTGATTTTGTTTGGTTGATTGCATTATGATAACACATCCGTGTGATATAGTGCATTTTTCATACCTCAAAAAATGTAATTTTTCTGATGAAAATTATAGATTTTTTTCTTATTTATACTCAGAACATTGGTTTTGGGTGCACGTTAGGACCGCCTCATTGAGGCGGTTCTAACGAGTACCCACAGCCTATGTCTTGGAGCAGAAATAAGGAAAATAATGTTTACCCCCGTAAACCCCAGTTTTCTCTATATAAAGTGGGGTATAGGGGGTCTTTATTTCACGGACTTGTCCACGTGATGGTATTGACGTTTAACGCCCAAGTCAACACCAATAGCACTAATAGCTCCGATAGTTCAGTGGTAGAACGTCCACTTCGGGTTTGGGAGGGCGAAGGTTCGATCCTCGACCGCGCCATACCAAATGCGTAAAATAGTTCTTGGAGCTCTTTAGCTGACGCAAGCATTATCAGGGCGTAGTCCTAGGAATATAAATGAAGGCAGGCATGTATTTGTTAAAGGACCCTTTGTTTGTTGCAATAAAAGCTCTACAGAGCTTATGTTACTTGTTTTCAATATGCGACGTTAAATAAAGCTTCTTTATCTTCTTCAGCTTTATGTATCACTATTTTAGGTCACGTGAACAAGTCCCTGAAATGAAGACCCCCTATACCCCACTTTATGTAGAGAAAACTGGGGTTTACGGGGGTATACATTACATATATATTTTTTCTTATTTTTGCTCCAAGACATAGGTGTGGGCACTCGTTAGAACCACCTCAATAAGGCGGTTCTAACAACTACCCTCAACCTATGTTTTGCAGTATTTATTAAAAAATATCACGGATTTTCATCAGAAAAATGGCCATTTTGGAGATGTGAAAAAAATGCACTAAGTTTGCACGGGTGTTTTATCATAATGTTTGAGTCGTCGACACTTTTACTGGGAAGGCTTATACGTAAGCAGTTAACCAGTACAGTGCGCATTATTTCGCCAGAAACTGACAACTGGTCTTCTTGAATCAGCGGAAGGGACCGTTGTATTTGATGGATAAGTAGAACATACGGTTTAATGAAGTACTAAACTTTGATGTTATAGTCATGGTTGGTCATTTATACCGCTTCCTGAAAACACTTCTGCAAAATTTAAAAGATGAGTATTGAAGGGTTCAAACTGTAGAATCAAACTTAAATGGCTGAAGCATTTTTGGCCACTGAAGGTTGATCTTAAAGCCAGATCAGGAGGCGAAATATGGACATGTTTTCATTTTCATCAAAATAAATATATGTTGTGTGTACTCATTAGAATCGTCTCATAGAGGTGATTCTAATGAGTACACACAACATACATTTTTCAAGATCAATTAACACAATAATCCGAATTCTAACACAGCGCGCCTTTATAGCAACGGAAAATAACTGTGTTTTATTCGACAACAAATCACGGCAAGGAAGGGCGTGACGAGTGACGTCATTAAAAACTGCCAATTTATGACGTCACTAGTCGATTTCCTTGACGTTAGACGGTGTAACGTCATATTCTCGCATCGAAACGGTTGAAAAGGTATAAATGCATGTGTTTCAGGCGATAATTTTAGCAGAATTTCTTCTAACAATGGCGAAAAGTTGTGAGATTTTGAAGGAAACAACAGCATTATTGTCGATTTTAGCCTGTTAGAATCGAAATAGGTCAGCTCTAGTTTGTCATTTGTTGAGTAATAAATCACAGTTTGTCGGTCAAGTGGTAAGTAGACAAATCACGCGCGCTACGCGCCCGTGATTTGATCTACTTCACAACTGACCTCGAAACTGTGATTTATTACTCAACATATCACAGTTAGATCTGATCTATTTCTTAAATATATTTATATCCGCAGTTATGTTAATCTTTTCTTAGGAACTTCAGAGCAAGTTCGAAACAACGATGGTAAACGAGCCATCGTTCTTCGAGCCGTCTAAGTTTTAGTGTATTCATCAAGACATGCAGGAAAACCCAGTATTAATCATTTTGCCCTTTTATCTGTAGCACAAATTTCAACAATTTTGTAAAAAATGATAAGGTTCCTACTACGTTTTTTTCAGATAATCAGGAAAACAAAAGGGGGAGGAAATGACTATAAACGTATTGATCCCTGGACCCTGATTTTCCCTCACTATCAAGATCTAAATTATATCAACATTTGTGGAAAATTTGATGAAAAAAACTTCTAAAACATTAACCCTTATCCTGCTGTTCACGACAGCCCCTATCTTTGCAAAACAGTGTAGATCCAGATCAGATGGCTTCTGGAGAAGCCATCTGATCAGGATCTGCACTGTTTGACATTCAGTTTATGAAATTATATGAATTAAGGACTTGTCTCCATAAGGGGCTTTTCCTGGTACCTAAATATTTCAATAATATGTTGGGAAAATATAGCCACACAGAGGTGACATTCATCCCGGTAAGTTTGAATCAAACGGAACTGTAGTTGAAAGTTGATTTTAAAATCAAGTTTCTATGTCAACACATTTCTACTTCGGTGTTTGACCGCGTTACTTCACTTCCGCTGTTCCTTCGCTGCATAAAATAGTCCAAAGGACCTCTTGAAAATTATTTTGCAGGCATGGAACTTCTTTCAAAATATTTCATTTTTCGAGACTTTGTACGGATTGATATAATTGGCGCAGAAAAACGACTTCTGAATAGAAAACAACACTCGGGAATTAGAAGCCTCTGTGGTGTAGTGGTTACGCTACTCGCCTTGTAAACCAGGGATCGCAGGATCGATCCGGGCTTCTCCAGACTTTCGGATGAGTCTTTAAACGAGGCCCCGTCTCCGTAATGACCTTAGCTGTTGGTGGGACGTAAAACTCAAACACTCACTCACTCACACTCGGGAATAAATTTCCTACGCGCTTTCCGATGATAATTTATGTAACTGGTTTGAGATTGCACTTTTCATCCCTGAGTTTCTGAACAGGACTCTTCTAAATTTAAATATATTCTTGTAGAAAGAGATATCTGATTAGTTCACTGACATGATGGCAAACAGTATAATGTAGATTCTGGCTTGACGTGCTAGTTACGTGCCGTCTTATCAGGATCTGCAATGTTTTGCATAGATACAGTGTATTTCTACCCTACAGGGTTAAAAGGGATAGCTCGCTTGTGACCAACTAAGCAACCCTTTACTGACCGAAATCGGACACAGTTATTCATCTGCTTCCAAGAGCTCTAATTACAAAACATATATTGTAAGCTGTGAGTTTCTATATCAAGTTCCTTACATTTAGCAAATAGTGAAGA